>JAPDSC010099827.1:0-24639 GCA_026290005.1 Latrodectus geometricus | reverse complement strand
CTAAAAATGCAGCTGGAAATTACCACTTTATTTTAATGTAAAACAAAATCGGAAAAGATAGATATTATTATTTCAACTGATCAACAGGCAGATTACTATGGATCATTTTAGTTAATAATATTTACAAATTTAAATCTATCTTTTCTAAAAATAAAAACAAAATTTCCTTCAGCATGTCTTCCAGCTGCATTTTTATTTAATGAGCTTTCTGTGCAATAACAGAGTCAAATGTAATTTTTTTATAAAATCTAAAAAGTTATTAGAAATACAAAAGAAATTTTTCCTTTTTTTTTGAAAAGATAAGGAAATTTTTAAGAACTTAATTCAGGGGATTCATCAATATCCTATTTTTTACCCTAACTATAAAAACTCGAACATTTTCTTTTTAAAATTTTTTTTTACATCTGCATTTGAGAAGAATGAATATTTGGAAGAAAACCCTACTGTTAAAGTACTCCATAAACTTATCTTCCCACTCTCAGAAAAAATGAGAAAGATTAATCAGTACTATCTTTCGTCTTATCATTTCATCGTTAATCGTGATTAATCGACTATAATTTATTTTATTCTTGTTATACTTCACTAATTTTCATGACTTAAAAAAAACTTTGTGAAAATTGTAAATTAAAAAATAACTCACAATTGTGAACTTAAGAATATACGCTGAGAGAGGTGAATTAAAAGATAACTTCATTTTACATTTAATTTGGTAACTTTTAAGTGGAAGAAAGAATTGCTTTTAAGTAATATTAACAAAACTATTCTCAGAAAATTTGAAAATATTAAGCTTCAAAATAACTATTCATTTCAGTTACATATATAAAGTGGATCAAAATAGATGTATTCTGCTGGTTATTTAGACTTTAATTCTGTATCTAGCATTGCATCATGATCATCATATTTG
Organism: Latrodectus geometricus; assembly: GCA_026290005.1. Classification (NCBI taxonomy): domain Eukaryota; kingdom Metazoa; phylum Arthropoda; class Arachnida; order Araneae; family Theridiidae; genus Latrodectus; species Latrodectus geometricus. The sequence continues at coordinate 23,735 of JAPDSC010099827.1, read as the reverse complement.
TCATCCAAAAGAAGAGCACATCCAGAATGAATCAAGATGTTAAATAAATTTTGTATTATTCTCTGAAATTCTTAAGTGCATATGTGTTAGTTCTGATTAGCGTGACACAATGAACAGTTAGGGAATAATTAATTATTTGTTATAATTGGTATAAATACACACAATAGCCTAAAAAGATTGTACTTGAACTAGGTCTATCATCAATATCAGCTATGATGAATGTAATATGAGTATAACACTAAGCAGAGTAACTGAGGTTGAATGTACTATTTTCTGATATTTCAAAAAAAAATCATTTAATTTTCGAAAATGAAATTTCAATATAGCGTTTTAATTGTTTCAGATAAAACATTACGGTAAGCTAGTAGTATCTATTCCTGCTTCTATTTAAATTTATAAAAAGTTGTACTATAAATATAAATTTACATATCGGATAGCTTAATCGCTAAAAATTATTTCGGGACATGCATCATGTAAAATTTTATCTTGGAAATTTTCATAGATAAAGATCGTATTTAAATATTGTAAGAAGTGGCAATATCAATGGCTAAGTGGGTATTCAACCCAGAAGTTTCTGAATTGAAAGTTAAAATTGTATAATAGTAAATTAGTTCATCCACTCAATCTGAAACACCATATATCAGTAATATTAATTTTTACAAGTATAAATACTAAGATTTAAATCCCACTATAATTACAATTGCGATTGATTGAGTTTGCAAGCATTTTATATATAGAGAAAGAGTAATCATCAATTAATGTATAAATAACTACATTAATATTTTTCTTAGCCTTATTAAACTAATTAATACTAAGTGTTTTATGATTTGAATTTACTAAAAAATGAGAAATCAATTTCTTTGTACTGACGAAAAACAATCTTTTACTTATGTCTTTGGAATAATTTTTTCATCTTAGAAAATTTGTCTGTAGGAGAATTGTCTTAGGAATAATGTAAAAACTGGTGGTTTATAAATTATGCGCAGTAAAAAGAAGATTTTATCTCTATTGTTATATATGATATATTTGACTTGTTTTTGCAATTATATTTTTAGCACAAAGGCTTATTTAAAATAAAACTACATAAGAATTTGAATTTTTTGTTATTTTTTCCGGTTAAAACGTTTACTTTTCTAAATGACATCTTATAATGGTTACCAGGTGTATAAAATAAAATTATGCCTTATGAAGAAGACATCTTATTTTGAAAAAAATTAAAAATAAATAAAATAAAAATTAAAAACACATTTTAAAAATTCGGAAATAATTTTACATGATTTTCTACAAGGTGTGCTGCAGAAACGATTAATACGTCGCTTATTTTTGGTGAAGGATTTCCTTAACAGTAATTGACAATTTCTTGAAGTATGTGCTACCTTATATAATAAATCAGACGTCAGTGGATTTGCATAACACTTAATTTTGAATCTGATACTATACATATCTAATGTTAATTATCTATACATATCTAATATTAATGTCTAAATTAATGTAAATTAACAAATTTTCTTTTCAAACATTTTCTTCTTGCTTATGTAAGGAAAGTCAGTACATATATTTATAACTTTTTTTTAACGCAGATGTTAATGATAAGTTTTGAACTTTGAATTATTTTATTGTTTATTATTTATAGCTTAGTAAATTTTTATTAAATTATCCATAGTTTAATGCTCTTATGAGATATCCCAATATCTATTTTAACAAATCATGGTAAAATGAATATTTTATATTTTTTCTCCTTTTACTTAAAATCATGAAAATGAGAAATTATCTCTCGTGAATACATAGGTGAACAGAGTGCAGCTGTGCAGTCACATAAAATGCAATATTTGAGTTGTAAATCTTGGTCTCCAACTCCGGAAGTTTAATATTCAAATATGTAATGCATAAATTGGCAAGTTTTCAAGATTATTAAAATGTAAACAAAGAGATGAATCAAGAAAACAATTTTTTAATTTAAGATTATGCTTAATATCCGACAAGCATTCGATTTTTAATTGTATATATTCATCACAGGAGCAGCTTGTCCATTCTGGACCTTGCGCCACAAAACCCAACCAACCAACCAGCCACACCACCACAAACCCGTTTACAGGGTGGGTCACATTTATCCATCATCTGAGGAAAGGACAAGAAATACAGAGAGAAAGAGAAAATTACAACCATGCCCAAGCCGGGATTTGAACCCAGGTCCTCCCCATCCGTAATCAGGTACTCTCACCACCAGACAGGGTGGGCGGCCTAGTAAAGTAAATAATATACCAAAATATATGATGAAATATTCTTCCCCAAAAAACACATAAAATATACAGTACTACGTTACCCACTACACAATGTACTAATTCGGAGCCAAGGATGTTGTAGGAAATATTTTATACATAGCTATTTATTTGTTTCTCTGAAATTCAGAGATCTCTGTCTTGTGAAAAAACAAGAATAAAATTACAGTACTTAAAAATATAATGGCAAAATATTTTCAATACTTGTCGACAAATACCAATTACAGCAACGATCTAAAATAACAAATCAAACTAAGAACAGATGCTGGATCAAAAGTTCTTTAGTCTATACCTAAGATATACGAGCGATGGATGTAAACGACACTTTTTTATTCGTGATCCGTCTTCTCGAATTTTTATATCCAGATTTCTTTCATCAATACCCTTCTGAGAAACATCTCTTCATGTCACATTTATCCCTAATCGTAAAAGAGCTCGAATAAACAAACAAACATATCTCCAACTGCAAGATATAGAGGAGAAGCCCAAACATTAGAAATCGAGAAACGAAACACCACCAAGGATTTTTTTTTTCCTTCCCCGTTAGAAGTTGGGAGCTCTTAAGAAAGACACGCGATCGCAATTAAGAGACGCTTAGCCCAGCCACCCGAAAATTAATTTTTAATACATCGGTTCTCTCATCGAGAAAACAGATCAGAAAGGATATCTAATATCTTTTAAGCTTTTAAAAGTTCGCTTTTTTTCTGGTTTTTGTGGAGCTTTGGGTGTTAAAAGACGGGCAAAAAACACGCGGTGAACGCGAGAGATCCTGGCGCTTATGCTTATCGACAGTCTGGCCCTGTTGCAATGAGGTCCACAAAGCTTATCAATGAGATACTTGTTGCAATTTCTTTTTCTTTTTTTTTGTTGCCATCCATAGGGGAGAAAAAAAAGCGTCCCGCCCGCGAAAGGCATGCTGTGATCTATCCACTATGTTTTTCTTTTCTCATTTTTAGGTTGTTCCTAACGCAGCTAAAATAAATAATATTGTAATACAAGAGGCCATTATTGCACTTGAGATTAAAAGAAAATGGTTTTGTAAGAAAACAGCCATCGTAAAATTATTAGAATCTTCCTTTCATGAAGGGAAAAGTTTGAATATAAAGTGGCGCTGTGTCTGTCTTGGTGTGTTTTGAATTAATAGCAGATAATCTTAATCAAAATCCTTTTTTACAAAGTTTTAATTTATAAATACATCAAAACAAAATTAAAAAATAAATGCTAATGTGAAAAAATATGAAGGTTGTTCTGTAACTGTATTTAATAAGAGAACAGTCAGTAAAAAATTCATATATACAAATAAATAAAAAATTTACATTTTATAGTAATTTTTTTATTTTTTAATGCAATAGAATTACAATTTTTTACTTAAATGCAAAATATATTCCAAATAATTTCCTTAAATTTTTATTCAAATACATGTGGTACAATAATTAATGTGTTTCAGTTTTACACGATAAAACTAATTTCAAACCTAAAATATTTTGATTTTCTTGCTTATTGGTATTCACTTTTTTCGATCAAATATGAAAATTATTAATGAGTTTTTTATTTTTATAATAACGCCAACAAAGGTAAATGCACATATACACAGCTTTAGTGCATGTTTCTTATAGAAATTATAATTATATAAGAAAATAGTGATATAATATTTAATTAAAGATATTGTCCTTACTTAAATGCTATGTCTTTATTTTATGACCTCATATGAGATCATCCTCACATCGGAGATAAATGATAGATTAATAATTGCATGAAATTCTATAAGAATAAATTAGAAATCCCATTACTTCAAATATGTTAGAAGTACAACAATAAACAGTTATACTTTTAATGAAATATTCTAACCAAAATGTAATCAATAAATGAAAAAAGAGAAATTTTAAACACTATTTTGAAACACATCAAGAGAAATTAAAAGAAACTAATTAGCAATTCTAGCCTATATTCAAGTGATGAGGTAAACTCCGGGATAGAAAACTTTTTTCAAACTTTCATATTTTATAAGTTTTAAATTAAATAGTAATTAATTAACAGATGCAAATTATTTAAATTGATCCCTTATAATGCTACAAAATGTCATTAATTCAAATTACATTTTTAAAGTATGGTTTATAAATTAGGATTATTTAAAAAGACGATGACAAACAAGATTTGATTCTTTCGAATTTGATAACTGGCCATTTAAACAATGTTAATTAGACAAGAAGTAAATTTAAAAAAATGTCCAGTGATTCTATTTAAATCAGCAGTATGTTAGAGCTAAATCTTATGGAACTTTAAAATTTACTTTGGAGGAAAAGGAAGAAACTGTGAAATAGGAAACTTATAACACATACGGAAAGTTATTAAATCAATGAAACAAAACAAAACGATAATAATTATAAAATTCAATAAATAATGGTTTTACTGAGTTTATATAATTTGTAAATTAATATAGTAATGAATCACAGTAATTTACAATCAAAGAGATTTTTACAAAACACCTGAATATAATTTCCACAAACAATTGAAAAAAAAAAAAACTTCATATTCGAATACATCATGATATTTGTGATTCGAATACAAGCTAAAGAAATGAATATCAAAACATTAATTTGTGATACAAGATAGGCATAAAATCTTAGTGAAATAAATGACTTTCGATTTTATAACTTGGCATAACAGCCTTTAAGTGTTATTTACATTTTGTTGACATTCTATACAGTAAAAAGTCCTTCATAAAAATATAACTGGCAAAAGTAAAAATCCTGTTGGAAATCAAACCATAAAGACCACAGAATCAGCACTAGTCTACTATAGATAGAGAAGACCGGTCAAAAAATCTAAATAAACAAGTCATACTTAAACTGCGGGAAATCATTCGACTTGGGTGGGCGACTGTGCTTCGACCAAACAAGACCAAATGAAGAGATATTAATTACTTACCACTACACAGCCTACCACTAACAGCTTGCAGTCAACCAAGATTCACTAAGAGTTGGAAATGGTAAAACTCTAGAACATTTTAATTTCACATAAAATAAATAAACAGTACAAGAACCAAGTATAAGCAACAGAATTAAAAACTCAGTACTGACAAAATTGAAAATTTTTTAATTACAAGAAAAAGCAAAAATGATTGTCTTGTAAAAACTAACAATTGAAATGTAACATAATTAATAGGAGTTCTCTCACTTCATTTAAAGTAGTTCGCTGTCTTCAAATAATAAAGAAGATAATGAAATGACTTCGAAATTGTCAAGTTGACGATAGTAGATCATTTCATTTCTGATGATTTCTTTGATGGCCGTGTTATTCCGTGTATTTTGTCTAATATGCTGGACGTAAATTTTTAAAATTTATTAAATCTTTCATGGAATCATTTGGAAATAAATCTTCCACTGGAAAATGAATTTATTTTATTTCTGCTGAACCCTGCATTTCTTACATCATTCATGTAAGTTCTGAATGTATTCTAGATTCAGACAAAAACTTTTGCAAAATAAATTTGGAATGTCCAATTACAAATTACTTGCCTTTAAAATCAAAATTAATTGCACAAATGAGAATAAAATTATTGAGGTTTTGCCTTAAAAGTCTTTGCTTTATAAAAGTCATGAGAGTCCTAGTGGTTAAGTAGTTTCGAGTCGCTTCTAGTAAAATCATTAAAATGAATTATCGCTTGACGCATGCAGCGATTGAGAGGGTGATCATATTCTCCTTTACAGTATTGCTTGGTTGGGTTTGGGAGGTGTTGACGTTAATCTGTGATGTCAAAAGTCTCTCCACTGGTGTGGTATATATGTGGAGAAAAAGATGCCAGCTCAGGCATGATCTCGTCACCTGACTGTAATTCAAAATTACGAGGCTCTTAGTGATAGACGAGTATTCCAAACTTGTTTACCTTAAGGTATAGACTGAGGACCGCTTGCACCACAGTGTATGTATGTTTGTGTTCATGGTCATGTATAGAAACCTTTGGTACTTATAATCCCTCTGAAAATAAGTATCCCTCTGAACGTTATGCTTTTTATCTCTGAACGTTAAATTTCAAATTTTATTAAATCAATTGCTTACTTTTGTTCATATGATTTTTCCTGTATTTTTCAGAAAGATTAATTCAGATTTTTCTAAAGTTGTCAATTATCTTATAAAGATTTTCTGTATCAATCATATTAATTGGATATGTAGAATATGTTAAATCCACCTTCAAGACCAAACCCTCATAGCTTTCGTTTTATATTTATTGTCTGAATATATTTAGTTTTTGGTTGTTTTGATTCTGTAGACCATCTCCCGTCATGGTAGATGGCCGAGAACTATTCCTAAATTGCTTACTCCTGCTTCTGTTTTAAGTTTCTTATCAAAAGAAGATCAAATCCAACTCCTTCTGTTTATAAAATAGTAAGTTATATATGAGTATGGATAGATTTTGAAAATATTATAAATATTATTATAGATTAATATGGAGCAAGATCAATCAATAAAGGAGGATGGAAATACTAGTAATTTAAAACAAAAGTTTTGGAACTCTTCATAAAAATATCAATGATTCAAGACTGATAGTTATCAATACTAAAAAACGATTGTAATATTATTATATATTTCCATAAAAAAATTACTTTTTGGTGTAGAATAGAGGAATTTGTCTTAACGCCATTTGTACTGCCGAAGTTTGGCTCAATGTTTAATCCAATTGTTAAATAATATTTTAATAAGAAGAATTCGGAATTTTCCATAGCCTAAAATTGTCGAAATTTTAATACGTCAAATGGTATGAAATATTATCTTAGGTATATATCTTGTTAGTACATGATAATTTACAATCGTGTCTTAGTTAATTAAAATTTAAAATTAAATTTTAAGGATATTTTAGCAACAATTAAAATAAATATACCTGACTATTGGTTAATGAGTTTTGGTCCTCATTAAAATCCTTTTCAGAATTGTATATACATATGACATGTTTAATTGTCTCTACTTATTTTCATTATAACTAATTTGTAGGTGTTAACATATATTTTTAACATTATCAATCAAATTTAATAATTTTGCAAATGTAGGATATTCTAGATAAATTTATTAAACTTTGAATTTTACAATAATGTCAGGCTCTCTTATTAAGCATTATAATATGAATTATTAAAATAATTTGAGCATATATATTTTAAAAATTCTGTTTTATTCAAAAATTTATGATATTATGTAAATTTAAGTCTTACTTTGACAAAATGCCCATGATTATTTAGTTTACATTTTAACCATTAAAGAAAAATTTTGCTATTAATTTGTGAAATAACTTTCAGAATCAATAGAATTTTCGTTAATAACATAAAATACTTAAATGCAAAAAATATCGTATAATACTAATGCCATTTAATATATGTGATGGTTTAAATTCATTTATTCCATCATTATTTTTAATGTCTATAAAATATCAAAAATGATCGAAGTTAACCGCATGTCAGCAGTCGTAACGCGCAAGACCTAAAAATCTACATGAAAGATGTTTTAAACCTTTTTTCAAAGCGAATCCAAAAGAAGTTACATAAAGTTCACGTAAAAATAATGGATTTCTTTTTCCCCAAACTAATATAATCTGTTCTGAAAAATAAAATTAATCAATAGATTATGACACCGTGCAGTCGACAACAAAACAAATATATACAATTGTAAGACATTTTAATAGCCATGAAATAATTTGCGTTTTGGAAGGGCTTTTCATATAAAGTGGATTGTATTCACGAGTTCAAAAGGATGAAACCGGGAAAACACTCAAGCATTCACTCCGACAGCATAAGTGTATAAAGAAACGCAGCATCTATCCTTCATTGTTTATCTGTGATTGGAATGAAACTATCTTATGCTCTTCTACAAGGTCACAGTTATTTCTAAGCAATAGGAAAGAAAATAATTAGAGAAATAGAAGCTTTTAAGATGTGTTACTAAGTTCTTATATTTAAAAAAAAATTATGATAATTTATAGAACCACTCTCAATTTTTTAATTCATTTCTCGGAGCATTTAATTTATATTTTAAAATTTACTTCGCGTTACAGTTACACAATAAGATGTTGACAATAAGTTTTTTTTTTTTTTTTTTACGTCTATTGCTAGATGACTCAATTAAGATATCAAATTATTAATTTATTTTAATTAAAATGTAATATATGCAAGATTGAATCGCGAATTTATTATTAATTGTTTGTTTGCTTCATTGTTACAAATTGAATATTTACAACTATGAAATTATCCCTCAAATTTCCATATTCATCAAAAATTCTTATATTAATTTGCAATTTATACTGTAATATTCAAATCATTTCTAAACTTAACAAGCATATTTGATCTATAAATTATTAAAACAATTAGTATTTTTATTGCTCATGAATTGAAGTTATGATATATTAATGCTAAACAGAAAGGTCAGGAAATATATTTTTTGACGCTTCATTATCTGGTAGAATCAAATTCAAACGAGTGTGGCTCCATCTCTTGGTAGCAAGGATAAATATAACCCTACTGTTTCATGAATAATGGAACTAATTTTTTAGGTCTGTTTTTCTTTCTTTGAGTTAAATAATAACTTCTTGACATATACATGAACCATACGTAAAAACCAAAATCGTATGCTTTATTTTCTGTCTTTTTTTCTTCTTGCAGCGTTTATCTTCTAACCCTACGATAACAAAACGGAAAGGGTAAAAATGGGGTAAACTAAGGTCGAAAGTATAAAAAGTGTTTCGAATTCGGGGGAAAAAAAAGGAATTCATAATATTATAAATTTCAAGATCTATTGCGATATAATGTGTATGTCTCAAGACAAAAAGAAGAATTTCGAGAGCAAATATATCCTTATTTGTGAAGGTGACGCATGCAATATTAATAAATTTTTTATTCAGAATTACTTATAACAATTCACACTTTGATATATCAAGCATAATGATAAGGTATGTAATTAATTTTGGATGCACCCCTTTTGTTACGTTTTTAGAAAACATGATTTCATAGGGAAAATGCTATACCCTTCAAAATATAGAAATTTCTAAAACAGATTATATTTTAGAATATTTATTCCTTGTGACGTAATATTCATTCAGTGTCATAAGTAATTCTTATAATTTCCATTTGAAATGACCATTGAGAAAATATTGAAGTGCATTGCGATTTTATTAATTATAACACTATGTATTAAACAATTAAAATAACACTGAAGATTTTTTTTGAAAAAAATTGAAGATCTCGTAAGATTTTTCATGTTATATTACATTTTTTAAAATAAGAAACCAGTATACTTGAAAAAACAATAAAAACATTTCATTAGGAATAATGATTTACTATTTTAAATAAAATAATCAATGAAAAATACAAAAGCAATTTAATTTACTTATAAATAATTTACTAATTAAATAGTAAAATTATAACAACAGTTTATTTATTTTTTAACTATTATAAATAAAAATTGATATTAATATTTGAATATATTTGTATACAAGTAATTACCAAAATATTGCAAATACTTTAGATTCATGTAGATCTGTTTTTAGCATGATATTGGACCAACTAGGGCATGTAATATAACTTGCATTCACTAATGTATCAATCCAAATGGGCAGGACGGGCTCTACGCTTTTGACGCTTTGAAAACAATTCACTCTTTGGTAAAAAAAATCCAAGACCTACAGAGTTAATAATCCATTAATAAAGCAACTATTAATTATAATATTTTGGTGCTTATGAAATTCCTTAAAAAATGCCATTTTTACAGGTGTTTCCATTATTTTTTGATAACACCTCTATTAATATATATATATATATATATATATATATATATATCAGATGCAAGTCCAACAGACATGCATATGACTAGAAATGCCACATGATTGTGCATTGCATAATGTTATTAGAGAGCATTGAGCTTCGTTCTCCTTGGAGTATAAAGCTGGTAAGAAGAGATTGTTTGAGTGCACTCAATCGCTTGAAAATGTATACTTTAAATTATTGCAAATTTATTTTTATCAATTATTTTTAAAATATATTTGTTTTTTATATCTTTCTTTCACAGAATATATTTTAGTTTTTAAAAAGGTATGTTCACAAGATATATATTAGAGCATTATGACATTTTTGTTTCAGTGATATTAAAACAAAATGTCATCATATTCACTTTGATGACGATCAGGGCCAATTACCATCTGGAGTTATAAGATAGTGTATTTCATTACAGACCGCAGTGTCTTCTGGGAAATGTTACGAACATGTTGTAAAATGCTGGCTTTAGGATGAAGTAAGTACGCAAGTTATCACGATTTGCTATATGATATTCTGCGAAATGTACCTGCAATTAAATTTTAAGTCCCATGGATGATTGAGGTTTGGTGATCGAAGAGACAATGGATCAGGAAATTGACAGCTGATGACACATTCTTTTGTAAAGTATTTTTGAAAACGTTAGAAACACTACTGTTAACTTGTGGAAGATCTCCATTTTGCCTAAAAACTGTCCGTATGTGCTTGTAAATTCGACACAATTTTATTTTCTAACAACGGTGCATATCGTTGACCGGTAATGGATCATGTAACAAGATCATTAAGATTTAATTCCTCTAAGAAATACGAGCTTAGAATAAATAAACAAGAAGACCATATAATAATGAATAAATCACCACATTTTTGGTGGAAGTTAACGGAACTTGTAAGATTGAGCCTGGATAATTTACTTCTCAAATATGAAAATTATGAATCGTTGTCTAATCGAGCAAGTGGTCAAAAAGAAAGTGTGCTTTATCTGTCTAGAAGATATTTCATGATAGCTTTTAATATACTTTAAGAGGAGTAAGAAATATAAGTAGCTACAGATGCCAAAAATCAAGTCTCAGAATCACGTGATATCAATTTTTCCACGTGAGTCTAGTATTGATAACATCGTAGGGTATTTTGAATTAAAATCTAGATTGTTTTCATTCGAAGTATCCGTGGCAGAAACAAAAGAACGAGGCATACCTTCTGCTTCTGTCACGTGATGGATATTAGTACTACCAAGATACTGGAAGCTTTGTCTTCTTCCACCTAAAGTGCATTTTTGTTTATTCCTTTCGATGAAATAGGTTTTCTTCCTTTTCTTGATCAAGCTTTAATAGAGACTAATTTTTTCAAATTTGGCTACATTATTCGAGGATTTTTCAACAGTTAATAGAACATTACGAATTTCTTTCAAATTTCGAAATTTTTTGAAAAGAAATTACTGCTGAATTATTGTTTTGGTAAAACAATTTATTTAATAGATATAATCTAATAAACTTAACGACGTTGCGAATATCAACAGTGAGAACATTGAAAATAAGATTTCCTTTAATGTTTTAAGATTTTATAACAACTGCAGCGTAAGAAATTAGGATTTTTTTCTCCTATCGTTTAAAAATTTTATTTAAAAATTAGTAATCGAATTTGATCAAATGAAAAATATTGAATGGTACTTCATCCCTTTTCTTGCATTCAAAGAAATATCATAATGGAATTCGAGTGGGTTTAATTTGAAAATAAATTTGAGGTTCAATATTTTCTTCCTCTATTAAAACGACTATTTTGTTTTGTGAATTTCTTTTGAGAGCAATTAAAGTGTTGTTGAGGATGTAATGAAGAAGGGTTTCTTAGGTCTTTTAATTAAAATCTTATAATTTTAGAACACTTCATAGATTCCGTAGTTTGATGAGTTTGAATTATTGTGTTACAGTAACCCATGGATTAAAAGGTAATGAAAGCTTAGTAAAGTATCAGTAGTGAATATATAATTCATTCAAAAATGCTCGATGGTGGCAAAAACTTGAACTAATTGTTTTCCTTTGTTGAAGCATATTTATATGCATTCATTATATCTTTTTTTAAAATTTATAACTTTTTTGCCTATTTTTTTTATCTGTTAACAATTTTACAATATTATCGTTTAATTTTGGATACTTGTACATTAGACGATATACTGCATTATATAAAGTATATCAAGAATATTTAATGAATTTTAATGTTGGTATACAATTACCGGTCAAACATTTGTGATTTCTACAGTTCATGATTTTACCTTCTCCTTTAAACTAAATACATGTAATTAAATCCAATGAAACGGAAAAAGAGTTGTTAATATATCTTTTAATTTCCAGTTTTCATATTACTCGCTCTTTTTTACTAATATCTTAAAATTATTAACTTAAATATTACAACTTAAAAAACTTTTTGCAGTAAAAACATTTTTTTATTTTTCGATCAGCTCTCAGAGTTATAATGCTCAGGTTAAAATATAGCTAACACGTGCAAATTTTTTAAGACTTAAGAGATAAAATTAAACTTCCCTCAGAGAAAACAAATAAGAATTATTATATTTCCTTTTGTTCTGATACCTTATACCTTCTTGAGACAGCATTTTTTGATATACTTTCATTTTATAATCAAGACAGTAATAAATTGTTTTTGGTAAATTATCTTTGCAAGTTGCTCAAAACAGAATTCATAGCAAAGAAAGAGGTAAGTAAGAGCTCAAATTTCTTGAAACAGAGCACTATGTGGTTATTTTTTCCAAATATTAAAACTAAAAACAGATAAATCTTTGTGAAAACCTTTCAACACTCGACTGAGTCAACTCTTTAGCTCTCCAAAAATGCGATATTGATACGATATAAAGACAAAAGAAAGACCCCGGGAAAAAAAAGTCTTCGAATCTAAAAAACATAAACTGTAATCAGGAATTCTTGTTTTCGTGCCATAAACGGTATAATCCGCTTAAAACTTAGTCTGACATACCACAAAGCAGCGTTCATGTGTTTAAAAGCGCATGACGCCAAGACTTTTTTTTGTGGTTTTATTCATCAACTTCTGAACAGATTTTTTTTACTTGAAGGCCACATTGTCATGAGATTTTGTTAGGTAATGGTTGCCAAAGACACGCGTTGATTGAAGAAAATTGGGTAAAGTTTCTCGCCAAGTTCTGATCGAAATTCTAGTGATATATTAACAGTCAGCAAATGTACATTCGTTATTTTTTATATTTAAGTTTGCTGCTTATAATACAATAGATATTTGTTGTTAAACCTAAAAGTAAGTATCCCTCAAAAAAGAAAAATGTATTTCTAATAATTAATATATTTTATGTTAATTATTTCTAATTCAATTTCCACAAATAAAGTTAAAAAGGAATGATAATTATGATTTTTCTTTGGTGTACATTTAATTTGAATATATTATTCAGGGTGACGTTAAACTAAATTATAGGATTATTCTTCTAGGATCACATAAATTAATGAATTTTTTTATTAATTTAGCTTTTAATAAATTAATAAAATATTTATAAAACAACAATTTAATATAACATTAGTATTAAATTACTCTATCTGCTTATACAAAAGTGAAATTGTAGTTTTGAACTTAAATATTTTTATTTCAGCTTCAAAAATAACTTATTTGTTTATTGGATAGTAAATAATATTACTTTTTAAGTACTTAATATCAATTCTTAAATTTTAATATTGTTTTGTGTTATGTCTGAAGTATTCAGAAACCTCGACTATATTACATTGAAGTAAGGATATATTTACTCTATCACATACACATTAAATTACATATTTTTTTTTAAAGTTGCAAAAGAATATTTGATTTTTACAAACATAAAAATTCAACAAGAATTATATATTTGTCTTAATTAAAAAATAATTGAAAAAATAAAAGTTTCTAATGTCTATATAAATATATAGGTAAGATAATTTATTTCTTTATATATTTGCTACATATATTTATTGAGTTGCATTGGTATTTATATTTTCTTGATGCACTCTTCAAATATAATATCATAACAAATGAATAAATCAAAAAATATATTAATCAATGATTTTAACCTACTTAAAGTAAACTAATCTAAATAATTTAATTTGGTGATAAATTAAACTGAAATTTTATAAATATATGTTCGTGCTCATCCAATTAATTTAGTCTGAAAAGCATGACAATTGCTGAGGATTTCCATGAAAATGTCTCCATGTCCTCAGTGAAGATGCGAATTAATTTTTGTGAAGTCTCTTTTCTTTCAGTTAACTTTTTAAAATGTTACTATGAAAACCTAATTAATAAATATTTTTCACCTTAATTGGAATTTGAAATAAATAAAACAATAACTGATGTTATTAACAACTGAAAAATCCATTCTTAAACATTTCCTTTTATTTGCTAGTTTAAAGTGAAACGATTTTATCTATGTCTGGGTTCATATTTTGTCATTATTTATTTTAATTTTATGAATTTATCAGAATTTCTAATCACGGATGCCAAAAATCAATAAAACTGTGTATCACAAATTATCATCTACATTAAATTCTGACGAGAAACTTTATAATTCTTCTTACGAAGTTTCATAAACCGCCAAATGTGGCAACCATGATTTCTCGACGTGTGAAATTAATAATTTTATAAGACCCAAAATCAGGGTGGCGCGCGTCGGATCCGTTTCAGCCTCGCGGTCCACTTAAAGAATAAAATAACTCTTCTCCATTCCTGTGCGTGTTTAACGCATGAATAGCTCTCATTCATACCATCATAATCATTTAATTTTTTTTTTACTCTGAAAGCAGTCATTTTGTTTTCTGCTTGTTATTGTTTACTTAGCCAATAAAATCAAACGTATTAACAACAAACTCACGTCTGAAGATTAGATTTTGCTATTTTGTTTTATTTGCTACAATGATTTGATCTTAAGAAAATTTTCAATTGTAGATATAAATAATGCGAAGTTCTTTCACCAGACAAGAACTTTTGAGAAATTTATCTAATTATTTTAATGTAAATCTACTTTCAATATAATCTTAGTTTGGTTTGGATTTACAGATTTTTAACGTAAAATTCATATTAAACATAAATTAGTGATTTTTTTACAATTTTCTTTTGCGTATAAAGTTTAGTTAAAATATATAAACTAGACCAATCTATGAACAAATTAATGTTAAATTAATTAGCTATGAACAATTAATTAGTTTTATACTTATCTTTAATTATTCTTTGGTCATTAGTCAAAACAAAATTGAAAATGTCTTTGATAAGTGAAAAATAAAAAATATAAAATATGGATTTCGGTTTTTGCTGTAAATAACGTATCCATTCTAATTGCGTAAGTCATGAACTTCTTTTGATTTGAAAGTTATATTTGCTTGTTTTAAAGCTGTATTTTGATTAATAAATCTCATTGTCTTTAATATATAACTCAGCATTTTACAAAATAAATTATAATTATACACACAAAATAACAGAGTAGATAAAAATTTACTTTATTTTAAACATACGATTATAGAAATTATGAAGTCAGAAATGGTGAAAACAGTTTATTCTTTTATTTTTAGGAATTCTCACACGTAAAACTAAAAAAGTTCTTGAAAATAATTTCTTATATTTTCACGGCGTATTGAATGAAATATTCTCCAATAGATTAAATATTGTTCCTCTTTAATATTATTTAAAAATAACTGCTTCAATAAAACTTTATACATAAAATTATAAATATATAAAAAAAAATTATATAATATATTATAATTATAAAAATAAAATGAATCAGAAGATAAAATATTTAAAATAAATAAATTATTAATTACAAAATTTAGCTCAAGTTTTTGATAAATTACTATAAAATTAAATTTGCTAAACAATAAAGGCTACGCACATCTTAAAGGAATCTAGTTTTAATTCAATCTCAATTCAGTCCATTCCAATTTTTTTAAATAAACAAATGTTTTTGAAAATATCAAATTTAAATATCATATATGAGCTTATTTAACTTCAGAATGAAATAAAAATTGGAATTAAAGCTGCATTAATATAAGAAAACACTAATTGGGTTTTAAATTTTAATTTAAAAAAGGGTTAAAAGAATTTTATGGATAAAATCAATAAAAAAAAAAACTCATTCATTTATATTTCTGAAAATTTAAGTTAGTAAACCAATAAATTGGTTTTTGTCGCATAGAACAAATAAATATACATTAGAAGCAAATTATTTCTGTGATTTTTATAAATTTTTACTTTGACTTAATATTAATTTATGAGAAATTACAGCATCACTTAAATTGTATCAATAATTCCTTCTTGCTCATAATATTAATGATAACTACGGTTCAGATTTACTGTACGGGGGCTCTTGGCGTGACTTTTATAAAGTTAGCTATAAATAACATTTTCAGGCAACCCAACCAATTCTAACCAATCACAGACGAGAGATTCCGACCAATGAAAATATACAGTAACAGTACCGATAACTATGGTACTGTTACTATACATATTAAGCATATACATACATAAATGCTAATATTGAAATTAGAAAATAAAGAAGACACATTTAATTTAAAATCATTTTATGGAGTAAGGATACATCACATCATAAGCGTTAATATTATGTTCATTTATTCAATCACAGTCACTCTTAGATTTGGGCCAGAAGAAAGTACATATATTCACAATTGTTTCGAGAACATTAATAATTGGTGACATCATTCGTAGCATGTTATTAAACAGTCTATCGAACAAAATCGCAGTGAATGATCTGCGAGCCACATAATTCTGAAAAGGTTCTTGTTGATAATAGTCTGGACTATACATACGTTCAACTAATCTTTTGTTTGCCAGAGGATGGCGTTTGCGAACTTTTTGAATGGTGGTCTTACATATTCTATCTCTAATCATTTTCATTCGGTTATCGTTTATTTCTCTGACTGGACTACCTGACACTTTGCCGATAGGCTCACTTCGCTGTGCAACAATATCGATTTCTCCCTCATGAGGTGGTAAGATTTTGTTTTCATATTCCAACAAGTTTGAGTTTCCCGAACAAGCTGCTCTGCCGATTTGGTGGCTGACAGAACCATCCCCAGATTCATTTGTCAGAGTGCTGTACTCTTTTCCTTGCGATGGTTGTGACATTTTGGGATCATTGAAAATATCATCAGACTTGAAGAAACTGCAGCGGTTTCTAGTTAGAATGGATGGGTTGTTCGTCACGAATATCAAACCTTTGCAAGCTTCTGATATGTCTTTTGTCTCTTGAAAAGCTTCTCTCCAAGTCTAAAATAAATGTTTCAGAAAATAGAAATATTTATTAAAGAGAAAAGCAGTAAGAACAGCTCAAAGTACAAAAATTTTATTAAAAACAAAGTATAAAAGTTTATAGAAAATATTTAGGATAAATCGGAATTTTGGTTAAATAACTTGAAATTTAGATAATTCAATTTAGTAAAACAATGTCAAGCGCAGTTTTGTTTGTATAATTAATAGCAAATTTTGAATAGTTTTGAATTTCTATTCTAGATAATTTAATTTCATCAATGTTAAATTTTTTTTGAAATCAAAAAAAGTTTTATTAGCTAATCTTGATCATAATTGTTTTGTACATTATTCAAGCAGTACTCTTAATCTTACAACTTGATGTTGCAAAACACATAAAAATGTAATTTTTCATTCAGAGCTGTTTTTTTTTAAACAAAATATATTTACCTATTTTCAAAGAAACAAAATAGATAATCAATTAAAAATAAACGAGGCTAAAAAATTTGCAAATGTAAAATTATAACCAGGAAAAAGTTTTCAATTTTAGTGACCACGAAATGAATGAGAAAGTAACAATTTTGTTGGGGTAATTGCTCAGAAAACTCACAAGCACGGAAACACTTAAGTCAGTGATTCTCAACCTGTGGGGCGCGCCCCTCTAGGGGGCGCGAGCACACTAATGGGGGGGGGCGCGAGCATATCCAAGAGAAAATGTTAATAGACACTCTGAGTTCTTTTTCTATATTTTGTCTTCAAAGAAGCCACCTCAGAAAATACAGTTTCACAAAGGTAAAATGTTGAAAATGGTAGTAGAATGCGAAATGCCCTTGTTTTTAGTGCAGAAAACTCATCATCCACTCCTGCCCAAAATTCAAAGAGTGATTTATTACTAAATTGTCTTTTGGTTTTGCCGCTTGACGTAAAGTCTATGAAGGTTTTTTCCTCTTCGACTGAGAGTCCTTCGGGAGTATTTTTAAATGGATCCCTCACCCACTTGTAACTTGATATCAGTTTGTCGTCAGCAAGAAAGTACTTTTTAAAATTCTTTGCTAGTATTGCTAAATGATTTCAATGGTTACAAAAACAACTTTTACATGTTGTTCTTCAGCCTTGTAAGTTTTAATACAATCATTCAAATTTGCAAACATTGTTAAGTTTTCTTGCTTTAAATTTCTGCTCCACAATTCCAATTTCCTGCAAAAAGCATTAGCTTTATCACTCGTATCCAATAAATGTGTATTTGCTCCTTGCAGTTGAAGATTCAAGTTATTTAATTTCTCGAATATGTCGACCATGTAGCTCAATTTCAACACAAATTAACTATCGTGAAAATTCTCAGCTTCCGGTCTGTTTTCCTCTTCTAGGAAAGCGGCGATTTCTTCTCTTAAACACGTTGCAAAAATTTCCCTCGTGATAACCATCTTGCCTCGCAATAAAATAGTAACGCTGAATGTACTGCACCCATGTCTTTACAAAGTGCGGAAAAGATTTTTGATTTCAGGGGTCTCATTTTTATATAATTTACTACGGTTACAACCGTAGTTAACACAATATTCAAACCAGGACTAATTTCTTTGGAAGCCAAAGCTTCTTTGTGGATCATGCAATGTGTCCAGACGCACTGTGGCGATTTTTGTTTCACAAGTGCTTGAATACTTTGCAATCTTCCTGACATAGAACGAACACCATCCGTGCATATTACGACGCAATTTTTCTATTCTATGTTTGCTTCGTTCATAAAATCATTTAAGATAGCAAATAAAGCGAGTGTTGTTGCTTTGAGTTCTATTGGTTTGTAGAAAAGTAATTCTTCTACTACTGAGGAATCCTCACAAAATCTAACATAGGCAATGAAATGAGCATCTTTATTACTATCTGTTGCCTCATCGAGTTGTATTGAAAACAATTTGTAACTCAACTTCGACAAAAGCTGAGACTTTACATCTTCAGCTATATCAGCAATTCGACGGGCAACAGTATCATTTGAAAGAGGTATAGATTGCATTTGTTTTGCAAAATTATCTCCAAACATAAGTTCTACAATATCAATCGCGGCTGGCAAAATAAGCTCTTCACCAATGGTGTGAGGCTTTTTACATCTGGCTATTTTATAAGAAACTTTGTAAGAGGCAATTAAAGCTTTTTCATTCACAGACAAAGTTTTTTTAAACAATGATTTTTGCTTTTCATATGATTTTAATTTTAATTCGAAGAATTCTCTGGGTTTGTTTACGTACTCACTATGAAGCATTTCCAAATGTCGTTTAAGTTTATTAGGTTTCATGCTGTCTGCCGCCAACATTTTTGAGCAAATGATACACAGGGGCCTTTCTTCTTCATTTACTTCAGTACTAGTGAACCCAGAATTTAAGTATTCTTGAGAATATTTTCTTGATTTTATTTTCGGAACCACGCTCGTCTGTGTCCTTGTTGATGTTTGTCTATCGTCTAATGCTCGCTTACGCCCGCTTAAAAATTTATCCATGATTCTGCATAAGTCTGCTGCCGTGAATATTTAATACGGTGAATTGCAATTACACGAAAATATATATAATATACACATTCAGAATAGATTTCAATAGCGGTAGAAGGATCGACTCGAAGGAGATTGTCTGGAATTGAAATTGGCGTCATAGAACTTTCTCCTTCTCCCTATGAGAAAACATTTGTTCACATCTGCGCACGCTCCTAGCTTAATTTCTTTGCTGACACGACAAATTACAGACAAATCGAAACTTCTCGCGAAACCGTGAGAATGCCAGACATGGCGGGACGCAAGAGCAATAAAAAAGCATAGGATTCTTGTTTTTTCAATGCTGAGGATCAGTGTTGCAAAATGTCAATAAATTTAGGTATTATTGGTAATTTGTAAAGTTTAAAATTAAGGTTGTAGTGTAGGTTTAGCGCCAAAATACTCAAAATACATTATTATTGTATATATTTTATTGTATGCGGTGGGGAGGGGGGCGCGATGAAAATTATGATTGAAAATTGGGCCGTGAATACTAAAAGGTTGAGAAACACTGACTTAAGTAATTCAATAATATTTGAATTATTAAAATAATAATACAAAAAATAATAATAATACTCAAATAAGAGATAAATGAAAACTTACATACATATGTATCCAACCATAAAATATTTTTAGAAAATCATTTACCAAAACAATCATTCTTTAGCATACGCATATAGCTTTTCAAACTTTTTATTTTATTCACGCTCAAGATATTTTTTGTAATATATACATAGTCCTGTCACATTAATGTGACCACCATACTTTCGACATGGACGTTAAATAACCAATCAAGAAGGGAGGCGGCAGAAAAGTATAGTTGAGCGTATGTAAAGGGTATCGGAAAACATTGCAATCGTTACAAGAACTGAGCGATTTATCAGACTTCCAAAAGGGCATGAATCATTAGCTTTCGGGCCAAGGGAGGAAGCATTTTTGAAACAGCAAAGTTTATGAACTGTTCGAGTGCAGCTGTGGAAAAAACTATTCAGCGAACTTTACTGCGTCTGGTTCTCAGAAGCAGGTGCTTGATTCCTGCACCTATGATAACTGCTGTTCCTTGGTGATGAAATCTGGAATCTGCACGCGTGTAACGCAACTGGATGTCCACTTAGTGGTGACTCACGTTTTATGCTCCATCGCACAAATAGATGTTGACGTATACGATGTCAAACCTCTGAAAACTAACACCCTGAAATCATAGACGGAAAGGTCTAAGCTAGAGACGAAGCATTATGCTGAGGAGAATGTTTTCCTAACATTCTTCAAGTTCACTCACCATTGTCTTCACTCATTTAACTCATCAAGGCAAGAAGGATCAATTCAAATGCACATCTGCCCTTGCGGATCATATACACCACATTGCAAATTTAACTTTCTCCCCTAGCCAAGAAACCTGACTTAAACTTAATCGAGAATCTGTGAGACAATCTCGATCGGATTGTTCGCAGCATGGATCCTCATCGGCATAATCTTACACAGCTAAACGTGGCACGGCACAGGAGTCTGCATGTCTCAACATTCCCAAGAACACCTTCAGGAATCTAATTGACTCTCTTCCTGTACGCCTCGCAACAGTCCACTCTGCGAAAGGTGGTTATTTTGACTTTTGATAGGTGGTCACATTTATGTGACTGGACTGTGTATGTACATATAAAGTGTTAATTCAATAAATGTTTTTAATACTTCGTATTGACGGAGCAAAGCAGTTTGGTTCCTAGTAACTGGAATAGCCCAAGCAGGAACATCAAGAAATTGAGCTCCTGAGTTCTTCTTCTTCAAGGGTGCCATAACCTTAAATAATTAAATTCGAAAATTAAATGTACATAATTAATCTGAGCAAATAAAAACTTTATCTGTTTGCATATTAGAAATACTGTAGAAAATTATTATAGCTTCTACCAAGCATTTTTTAAATTAGAGAATAATTTATTAAAAATAAAAAACAATGAGCATGATGTATTTTAGAATTTTCCTTTTAATTAGTTATTTTCTAGATAATTAAGAAAGCTCCCATAAAATTACTAATGCTGCATATATTTTGCACTTAACTAACTGGTAATTTCAATTCTTGGGAAATAACTTTCTATTTCAATAACATTTGATAGTATTTCTTTACTTTAAACAATGTAAACCATTTAGTTCCTTCTCTTTTTCAATTGCTTATAGATGTTTGCTGATACTAAATCTACTATTAAACGTTCTTGGTAAGGAAGTAGGTTATACTTTGAAATTAGAAGCACTGACTTTCAGTAAATACAAAACATGTCGCTATTTTTATCCCAATACTTACATTCCCCAGCAGTTTGCAGTATATTGTTTTCCAGTTTATTCGATCCGTTTTCAGAGATGACAAGTGCCGATAAAAACAAGGAAAAACCAATGAAAAGCATAAGCTGTAAGCAGATTTAGGTGAAAATGTGCTTTAGGTCCCCTGTTTGGCGCGTTTTCAAAAATGCTGATGCCATGGCGAAAATTCTACCATTATTTCAAAGTGAAACTTAATTAGCAACTAATGAAAAGGTTAAAACAAAAGAGTAATTAATGAGCATGCGCGAAAAAACGCTTCAAATTTGTGAGTTGGTGAAGTAGGGGACCTAAACCGCAAATTAACCCAGATTTAAATAATATAAATCACACCATAGAAAAGCTTTATATTTATATATATATATATATATATATATATATAGATAAAAAAAAATAGAAAAATTTTATATTAAATTTTATGGTACAAATAACAGCCAAATTCTGAAGAAACGCCAAATTGCTGTGAAATCAATCATAATTTTTAAGATAAAATTTTTCTTCTATTTTTGTGAACTTCACAAAAAACTGTTGAAACTGTTGAGAAACTTTTGAGTGAAAACTGTTGAGAAGCCTAGATTAGATGGGAGAATAAGCATTGACACATGTTTTGTCCAATAACGCATTTGTTTCAATATTTTTTTTTTTATCAAATATCCTTTAACAATAAATGTGATAGATTGATTAAAAAATGTATTTTCAATCAGTGTAAATCAGTGTATTGATGCATGTACAATATGTTATAAGTTATAAGAATTTAAAATACGTATTACTTATAATATATGTGATAAATATATCAATATAAACACATTACACAATAAGTATAATAGTTATTAATTATAAAGACACATAAGTTATGAGTCAATCCAAAAAATTACAGCTTACTTACATTTTTTCAAAAATATGTTTATAAATTTAAGAATTTACATAAAATTTTGACTTTTCAACCAAAAATGTACCCTTTTCTAAATTTATTTATTTAATTAATTTTTGATATTTCCAATTGTTTACTTCCAAAAATTTAAAGTAGCCTAACACAGTCAACAACTTCTTAATTTTAAATTAACAAAATTTGACGAATTCGACATTTTTGATGGCAACTACAATTTTAGGCTTAATAATTTAATGATAAGGTCAGATAGCAAATTTTCATTTGTCTTGCTATAGTATAATATATAAATTAAATTTCTAATTTAAATTTATCATTTCATATCAAATATAATTTTATTTGTTTTACTGAGATACAAATTTAAGAAAACAAATTTGTTAGCGTGAATGTCATAGAAACTTACTTATCTTGATCTACTAAATAAGCTAAAGACAAATTAGATAAAAACATTAATGTGTCATGTCGTAATGATGAACTAATATCGCAACTAAATTTCATCTGATACATAACTATATTATAAAAAAATCTGAACTATATTAATCTCGAGACCATATAAATTTTGGAAATTCAAAACAATATTCGATTAACTTTAACTGTGATAATATTAAACAGCATTACTAACCTATAGAGCATAAATTATATATAAGTTTATAAAGAAGTGTATTAAGAAACCACTTCATCATTTATGCTATATTATTACGAATTAT
>JAPDSC010099818.1:179903-191888 GCA_026290005.1 Latrodectus geometricus | reverse complement strand
TGAATGTTATATCTCAGAGCTGATTCTGAATAGATGCATGGAAAAAGAATTTGGAGAATGCAATCCGGAGCTGCGGAAAAAATATTAAAAAAAAAAAAAAAAAAAAAAAAAAAAAAAAAAAAAAAAATTCTCACATTTTACCTCTTATATGTGGCTATCATTGCCTGAGCACAAAATACCCTAAAAATGCTTCATACAAGAATAAATTACTTCATACTAGAATAAATTACGTATACATTAAATCAGAACACACAGTTTCAGATACTCCACTCAGAGAAATACAGATTTAACCCTTCTTTGCATAATGGTGGAAATTTCCATCATAACCTATAAGCCCAAAAATTATATAAAAGAACAAGTTCACTTTAAGTTGATCGTGTTTGAATACCTTTTTAATGCCCATTGCATAAAAAGAAACATAGCTGTCAAAAATAAACAAGTGTCATTATCAGTGAAATAAGCTTAAAGTTGTCTCATTCCGCTGTTTGTTGTAGTTGCAATAAACGTATGATTTCGTTTATAATTTTGTTTTATTATATTAGAGTTTCTATTGCTAAAAAATTGAAAATGAATGGAAGAAAGGTTTGTAACACGTGTTTCTATTATTTTCCTCTTTTATTTCTATTTAGTACTAAGCTAATGATCTTATTTTGGATGATGATGGAAATTTTTAGCATATTGTTTTTTGCTAAATTTATACTATAAATATATACTAAGATTTTTTTAACCATTTTTCCTTTAATTTCGAACATGAATTATATCAACTTGATTTATTTCACCAATAAAGAAAAAATCATGCAAAGAAGGGTTAAATGTGATTTTACAAAATTGCTTATTATTTCCATTAAACACTCTTAAATCATTTTTTTGATAAGATTCTCCATCCACAATTAAAGAATCTAGAAACTATTCATTTTTCATGGTACAAAATGCAACAATGCAGAGGTGCCACATATCTGACAAGCTCAAGAAGAAGAAACTATTCATTTTAATAATCTCCGAATAATAAAATTTTCCTTGTAATGCATTTGAATATAAAATTGATATCTATGAAGGAAATTCCTATAAAATATCTTTCAAGTATTTGGAAAAGATTTTTAAACAAGTTTTCCTATGCTAGATGAAATTCGGTTAAAACATCAGTTTTCTTACAATACGATAAATCAAGTTAATTATTTTATAAAATGTCAAAAATTGTCAGTTTTAATTAATAGTAAAAAAATACGTCATGAATTTCATATTCACATGTTATACTATACATAATATATTATTAATAATAATTGCATGATAATTAATATTATTAATAAATTTTATTCTTAATATTTTCTCACAACAAACTTTGTCCCATCGTTAAATTAAATTAAAAAGAAGAATATAAAGGTGAATCGCTAACAAAATTCTTTTAACCGTTTGAGTGCGGAGAAGAGCGCTATTGGTTAGTATAATTTTCGCAGCTATTGAGAGCAGTTGAATTCATATCAATCGCAATTTTTATTCATTTTATGTTTATTCAATAATTAGTGGTAATTATAAACCATTTCTATTATTCTCCAAAAAAAATTACTACGCATTTCATTCCGCACTTTTAGCATATGTATAAGAAAACTCTTCAGCACTCAAACGGTTAAGATAAAAACTATGCTATTTATTTTTTATTAAGTAAAGTAAATAAGAATTGATTTTATGAAAGTATATTTCTCATTATAAATTGTAAACATCCACTGATTTTAATGTAAATTTGCTCTTCGTTCTTGGCATCCTTCCATAAACTACATCTTCTGGGTGTTTTTCGCATTGACTCATATTAAATAGATTCGCCGAAAATATTTAAATCAGCTCTTATGGAAATTTAGGCTTGCATTTAATAACCCTATTCACACATATTCATACGATCGTATGAATATGTGTGAATAGCATATTTTTTTTCAAGTCCATCGCCAGATTGAAGGTAAAATTACCGCGACTTTCTTCAAAACGTTTAGCATCGCATTACCAACTGCTACGTTTTAGCACTATCCGAAAACTCCATGTATCGAACAACTCGACCTCCATTGCTCAACCGAATGAAGCCGTCCTCCTCACAGCGGCACGGTGTATGAGTTCAAATCCTGACTCGATTCAACTTAATGGTTGGAGCATATTAAAAGGGTTGCAATGCGAAATGATACCTCTGGGGATAGCAGATCAAGTATTTGGAAATCATTTGCTTGGTCCTTTCTTCAAAAGTACAAATAACTCCCTGGTGGATCCCAATTTTGGGAAGGGTAGCTTGTCGGTCCATAGGTCTATGTCTATTTAGTACAGAAACCTTTTTATTTAGTGTAGTGTTCTTGTTGAAAGATATTTGAATATTTTTCACTTTTTACTTTTTTGTAGACCATATGTTAAAGGGGGATTACCTATTAAAAAGCAATTTTAACACGAAAACTTCTCCCGCAATAATTGAAAAAACCTGAAAAAACAACCGCAAAAGCAAAACCTGATTGTCTCACACTCAAAAACTTGGTTCTTTCAAACATTATGTCTCCGATCGTTCTCATGATGTTTAAAACATACAGAATGAATCTACAAGGAAGTAAAACTACAGGAATAGTTTGTTCAATATGGTTAGCTCTGTGCATCTGCAAGTGACCTAATTACCATACTTACGGCCGTATTCACCAACTAGAGTTAAACGAGGTTTCAAAGGGCAAGTTAAGTCATGAAACGTTATTCACCACGACAAAAACAGCGATTAACACGCCTATATGGAACCCTAGACTAACAACACGATTTTGGAGTGTTAGCGCCGAGTCAGCAAACAATGGCGGACTTAAGCAATATGTTCGTTGACATTGATGTGCAAGATTGCTAGCCAATCAGAAGCCGTCTTACATGTCGTGTTAGGTTAGCTCTAAAGTTGTTTTACACGGGAATTTCCCCGCGTCGTGAATAAGAATCGGCGAATCATGCTAGAGTTGAGTTATATCCGAGATAGGCTACACTCAAGTTAACCCGTGTTTGGTGAATACGGCCGTTAGTGCATCTCCACTAGAATTTGACAACTGCCATCCTTATGATGAGTGTTCTCGCTTCTGGTTCGTGGGTTCGTGTCTCACATTGGACTTGGATATTTGTAGTGGTTTGGAATTCACTTTAATCTGTAACCTATTAGCCGCTGAAAGACAGCCTGTGACTGAGCTGAAGATATCGTGGAAAGAATCATTACAAAATTGAACCAAGTCTATCTGAACTAACTACAAGAACTTTTATCTCCATTCGTGCTTCAACCATCGCAAGAGGTTCTACTGTGATCAATAATTGTCGCGGCTCTTTGTAGCAACGATTATTTGTTCTGCGCAAGGAAGATTTAATAAGTGCAGACCCATAAAACTTGATGCAGCAAATTTGGAAAATTTTATCTAAGATCGTAATGTCTCTGAAGCGAATACATATTGAACTATAAGTTTTGAAGTAATTATGACCGTCCATTATTTCGCTTTGTGCCTGGGAATAATAAACAATCTGACATATATCACTTCCATAAATTTTATCTCTCCTGAATGCGGACTTTATATGTTTTTCCAACTATGGCCGTGATACTTTTGCACTATTCAAATTTATAGCACACATATGACTGTCACGGACACAGTAAGTAATTTTTTGTGCAACTGTTTCTAATAGCTCAATATTTTGGTTTCGTAATAGTGGGTGCCCAAAATAAAATCATCTCAATATAACGTTTTCCAATGAGGTCACTCTGTACAACTATTGAGATATAATCTGTTTATTATAACTGCTCTGTGAATAAATCCTTAGAAAGGATCTAACACCTAAAAAACTTGATACAATCGCCTCATATAATTTAGTTTATCCTTTCCGGAATCTCTCGCAGGATAATACTTAATATATTTAAGGCATCAAAAGAAAATATACAGTGAGAAATAACTGTTGTAGATATTTGCTGCTAGCTATGATTTCGTTAGTCTAATAGGCAACAAAGGTATTTAACCCTTCTTTGCATAATGGTGGAAATTTCCATCATAACCTATAATGCCCAAAAATTATATAAAAGAACAAGTTCACTTTAAGTTGATCGTGTTTGGATACCTTTTTAATGTCCATTGCATAAAAAGAAACATAGCTGTCAAAAATAAACAAGTGTCATTATCAGTGAAACGAGCTTAAAGTTGTCTCATTCCGCTGTTTGTTGTAGTTGCAATAAACGTTTATAATTTTGTTTTATTATATTAGAGTTTCTATTGGTAAAAAATTGAAAATGAGTGGAAGAAAGGTTTGTAACACGTGTTTCTGATATTTTCCTCTTTTATTTCTATTTAGTACTAAGCTAATGATCTAACTTTGGATGATGATGGAAATTTTTAGCATATTGTTTTTTGCTAAATTTATACTATAAATATATACTAAGATTTTTTTAAACCATTTTTCCTTTAATTTTGAACATGAATTATATCAACTTGATTAATTTCACCAATAAAGAAAATGCAAAGAAGGGTTAAAATTAGGAAAAATAAAAACATTTTTTAACTCATTAAGTGCAAAAAGGCTTGAAATTAAACATTCAATTCTCCTTAACAACCAAATGATTCGTTGTAATAAATTCAAATATGAATCTTGAGAGATGATGAGACCATGAAAGCGCAACAACTTTTTCACCAACGTTCTTTTAATTTATTAAATGAAATATATTTTAGAAAGTTGCTGTAATGCAAGAATTAAAAATAGTAACTCCGTCTACGTAATTATATAGTATGGAGACAATGAAATGATTAAGTCTAATTTAGAAAACTTAAAATTGTTCAATTTCAAATCTTCAACTTTAATGGATAATCCTATAGAGACAAAAGAAATTTACTACTGATAAATTTTACACAATAAAGCGCCTCAAATTGTGACTTTTCTTTCCTTTCCAGAAATCATTCAGTCTTTTGAGATAATCGTTGGTCCATTCTACTTCCGCTGGTTTTTTATAAGGATTATTTCGAGGAAAGATATCATACACATTTGGAAGAACTGAAATCGCTTAAGAACTCGAGTATGGAATGTTATTTCTACTGAAGAATATTATAGAGTGAATTTAAACCGAAAGATCAATTGTTGAGCATATTTTTAAGTCCCGTGGATGTTTTGCAACTGTTATTCTCTGGTGCACTTTCATCTAATATACCAGGCGAGGGTTGTCCTTCCACATCGCGTGCCAAAACAAGATATTCTTGAGTTCACAATTTAAAGTTGGATTACGATTCAATAATGACTTTGAATAAATGATTATAATTTGTCTTTCATTTTGTTTTCAAAAATACAAAAAAAAAAAAAAAAACCTTTTTTAATGCCTGGCAAACTATTGCTACAAGTTTTTGTCTAGATTATATTTTATAAATTGGAAAGTCTTTATGATAATGAAATGTAAGTAATCTGAATTCAAAGAGATCATTGCACAACTTTCTTCGGGAATGTAAATTGTTCTCCTCCTTTCGGTACAAATGTGTTATTTATTCAATAAAATCTCTCATCTTTTAATTTTGCATCTCATAATGAAATTTTTGAAGACTTTAATAAAAATCGTTTTTTTGTTTTACAGTGTTCAAACTGATGCTATTTTCACCTTATTAAACTCCATTTACAAATTTTGTAACTATTAAAAAAAAAATGGGCAAACTTTTCAGAAGAACTTGTCTAAGGTGGCATTTGATTCCTCCCGACAACTTCTATGGGAGTTATTTCATTTAGCGTTATTTTAATCCTATCATTTGCGAAATTTGTTTACTTCTTCTTAGCGTTTGAGGCAAGTGACGTCATTCACTTGGATCGAAACCAATCTATTTCTATCATAATGAAGGTTTGTAGGCGTATTTAAATATTAACGGAGCTCAAAAAACGCATCTGTTATGCAACTCCTATTAGTCAGAAATCAAAATTCCGAAGAAATTTTTCAAGCAGGAATCACTTTTATTTAATTTGCTCATTTTAAAACACATATTTCTCATTTGATATTTTTGAAGACATTATGTAAAGAGTACGTCGGAAGTGAATGTATTTTGGGGGATTAATTCATAAAATATCTACAATTGCTATTTTTTATGAATTAATTACTTGATCTTTTTCATGCTGTGATAATAGAATAGAGTTTTGTGGAAATTTTATCAAAGGAAAAAAAATCTACCTTTTTTAATGCTATGCATATAATTCACAAAAAAATACTTCACTCAATACTTGCTATTTATACAAAACTTAAAAAGATTAGGTTAACCCTTCTTTGCATGATTTTTTCTTTATTGGTGAAATAAATCAAGTTGACATAATTCATGTTCAAAATTAAAGGAAAAATGGTTAAAAAATCTTAGTATATATTTATAGTATAAATTTAGCAAAAAACAATATGCTAAAAATTTCCATCATCATCCAAAGTTAGATCATTAGCTTAGTACTAAATAGAAATAAAAGAGGAAAATAACAGAAACACGTGTTACAAACCTTTCTTCCACTCATTTTCAATTTTTTACCAATAGAAACTCTAATATAATAAAACAAAATTATAAACGTTTATTGCAACTACAACAAACAGCGGAATGAGGCAACTTTAAGCTCGTTTCACTGATAATGACACTTGTTTATT
Source organism: Latrodectus geometricus (assembly GCA_026290005.1). Taxonomy (NCBI): domain Eukaryota; kingdom Metazoa; phylum Arthropoda; class Arachnida; order Araneae; family Theridiidae; genus Latrodectus; species Latrodectus geometricus. The sequence continues at coordinate 185,272 of JAPDSC010099818.1, read as the reverse complement.
TTTGACAGCTATGTTTCTTTTTATGCAATGGACATTAAAAAGGTATCCAAACACGATCAACTTAAAGTGAACTTGTTCTTTTATAAAATTTTTGGGCATTATAGGTTATGATGGAAATTTCCACCATTATGCAAATAAGGGTTAACGTACTTAAATTTTAAACATTTAAGTCGTGCTTTAAGAGTATTGATCACAGAATGAGAAAACTTACTTTTTTACTTTCTCAATGTGAATTTCAAAAATGTTTTTTTCAAAAAAGTAATATTCGTAAATCATGATAATTCGATGTTTTTTATAATAATAATAACAAGCTTATTAATATATTCTGCATAAATACTTTATTATGAATAAAATAATCAAGAATATAATAGCAACATAAATAATAAGCATTGGTATGACAGCAAAAGCACCTAAAAGCTCTTCTACATACATTTCAAAATTTTTTTTACCATGTAATAAAATAATTAATATCAGAAACAAGTGCGAAAAAATCATAAAAACAAGTGTATTCAAAAAATCTTTTTCTATGCATATTTAAATATTTTTCTGGTGAATACAGTAATAATGGAAATTATGACAAAAATTATTAAATGCTTTACTTTCCGAAGAAATAGTTCATTTCTAGAATAAAGTATTCTTTATTACTTTTGAGCAACATGATTAAAAAATTGCAGTTCATAAATTATAAATATATACATCATAAAATAATGGGATATTTATAATGTATTTCTGTCATGTATCTTGCTTCGAATAATTTAATATTTTTTATAATTATTCTTGTCAAGTTTTCTATGATTGTTAACGAGATTTAAAAACGGAATGCTGATTCAAGAGGAAGGCTGACAATTTTAACCGCTTCCCTTACAAATTTTTTTGAAAAAAATTGCAAAAAATCATTACATTTTTTTATTTTATTATTAAATACAAGGAAACGAAACAAAACAAAATATGTAGGTTTTAAGTTAAATTTTAAATTTTTTTCAGGTGTAAAAGCATGTAGTTTTAATATTAGTTTACTATCCCGAGTTATCTCGGGCAATTGAGGAAAAAATTAAGTATTAATCTTTGTATGATAATTTTTAAACAAGGGAAACACAAAGTGATACCTGACATTCCGTACAATGGTATCTGGTCTCTTTTCTTACGGCATCATCACCATTATTTCATTTTTTGTAAAGCAATTATTCTCCTTTGTACATTACTAATCCACAAGCCGTCTTATACTATACCATAGAGAAACACGTGACCAATCCCGCCGAAAGAACCGCGAAATCAATGAAACGGCAAACTGCCAGTTAAAGCTGAATATTTCCTTTCATTTCTTCCAAGCCGAGTAAAAACGTGATAAAACAAATCGTACTGACAAATTCTGCTTCACCCGAGTTTTCTCGGGGTAATAATTAATTGCAATATATACGTACCCGAGATAACTCGGGATAATCAGGCAAGCGGTTAATATGGTTGGTAAGGAATCTCAATATCGGAAGTTCAAAAATACGTTCACTGATATCTTTCAGCGTCTATTGGGTTAGCAGGCTGCAAGATCCGTGCCAAATAATTTTTACCCGATCACTCTCTGTAGTTCTTTCAATTCATATTATCCTATCCACTTAAAATAAAAAAGTGTTTTTTAACATTTTTAAGACGCAAAGTTCACAATTTTTTTTTCTCCGATTATCAATAAAAATTAATTTCTATAAGTAGAAATTTAGCTCATAGATAACATGCTCCAGTTTAATTGTGACATTTCAAATTTATCTAATTTTTAAATATTTTATGACTGGAAAAGTGCATGCAAAAAAGAGTATGTCAAAAGGATGGTTTTTGAATAATTAAATGCCTATTCTCATTTCAAATTGTTTTATTGTCTGTAACTTGACGGCACGCGGCTATGAACTGAACCACTATAGAATTTGTGTCTATTGTACAAACTTCTGTATAATAGAATTTGTTCCAGGGGTTCTTCTTTTTCGAAGAGTAGTGGGCCCGACTCAATTTGAGATTCGACGCGTTCAATGAGTCTCATTGTCCACTAAATAAAATGCCTCTGGGAATCATAATGTCTTCTGCTTGGATGCTCGTACCCTGAGTTAGGTCAACAACCCTTGAAATACTAGAACTGATCTCTGTAATAGGTGAGTGGTAGAAAGCATAAAAGCTTTCTTAACGCCATTACTACAATAACAGCATCTTGTACTGTATTTGGTTAATCAATTTAATGAAAGTGTTAATCCTTCTCATTACATTAAAATAAATGAGTGATTATTAACCTATAATTTGCTGCAACATTATTAACATTAAAATTCGTATTTTATAGCTGTATTGAGAACATGTGATCTTGCGGTTAGTTGATTGCTTGGAATATACTATTGAAATGTAATACGTAAATATAATGATACAAATATTCAGTTGTAAACTAAATCATTTTATGAACAAATCAACACAATAAGTGAGAAAACATTATTAAAAAATTTAATGTTAAAAAATATAATTAATTAATGACAAGAATTGTAAAAGTGCTATATTTAAAATTGTTCTTAGGGATTAATTTTTACTGTGTTTGTAAGCCTTTATCGAGCTCATTAACTATACTTAGAACAAAAAAACTCTGCATGATGATAAATATAATTAATAAAATGTCAGCCTGAATAAACTTCTGGTTGTAGTGCTAATGATTTCAGATGGTACCACAAATGTTGTAACTATCTATTGATAAAGACTAAAATTTGAGGGTTTCAGTTTGTATTGATGTTGTGTTTATTTAAGTGCCAGAAATAGGGGAAAAAGTTTTAAAAACATCAAATCAATTGCAGACTATTTTAAAATTAATATTAAAATTAACAGCAAACACATTATTGAATTATTTCAAAATTAAAAATTTATCTAAAAAAAAAGTGTAAATTGAAAACTCCTAAGATTTAATTCTTAATCATTTATTTATTTATTTTAACAAACGACTTACGTAAGAATTTGTATATGCATAAAATGTATTGTAGTTTCTTTTTAATAGCTGTCTCCTAAAGAATATTAAAACTTTGATATTTCTTTTGCTTATTCTATTGTTTTCATTTTTCTTATTAAAGTTTACATAAATTTTATATGAATATTGGTTTACTTTTTAAAAATTTCAGCCAACTAAATGGTTTTATTGAAATTTGAGTTTTTAATTTATTGTAAGTTTCATGGAAAAGTTAACTTTCAAAATTGGATTGTTTATCTATTTGTACAGTTCATGCTTGTGATACACACAGAAAATCTAAAATACATGAATAACACTTCTGGATTTAATCATCACAATTTATTTTTTTCATTATATTTTGGTCTATGCTTTTTGTTCACAAAACCTAACATAATATTTAAATGAACTATCTTCTTTATGCTAACTGAAACTTTAATTTGAATTTCAAAATTATTTTTATAATAGATTTTTTAAAAGCATGCAACAAAGTCATGTTCCACCAACCATTTATGGAATACAGTAACTTGCAAATTAATAAATGTCATTACAACTAATAATGATTTACTGCATATATTTTATTCACTGTTCTATGATAATTCACGAAACGACGTAAATAACCAAGCAAACAATATTCATTTAATTTTATAAAAATTGAATTCAATACTCATTTAATACTTTCTAGAGGTACCTTTTTCTATAAAAGCAAATTAGGAATTATAACTATTCAACTTATTTATCATTAAAGTTTTAGTTTTAAATAGAGAAATTGAATAACAAAACTATTATACTGGTGTAGTATTAAAATTTGTAATAAAGCATCGTTGAAATTAATTAGTATTCCACCTGCTTTATATACTTTGTAAAGGAAAATTACACCCATAATACTCTTTTTTTGTTCAAATGAATTATAAGATAAGGATTTTATGAGTGAAATTTTTTATTAATCCTGCCATATTCGAAAGTATTTTTCATGAAGAAAGTTGGTCCTCTGTGTTGGGCACATACACAATGAAAATGCATTGTTTGTGCGTAATGTTCTCAGAATTCATTGCTCATAAAAAATATATCCCTAATATATAGGGATATGCTAATTTTGAAATTTGATAAAAAAAAAATACTGTTTAAAAATCTTGCATTATCTATATATAACTTGTAATTTTTTATTCGTTTTCTAATTAATTTTAGTGATTTCATTTTTCTTGAAAAAAATCATAAATTCAAATGACCTAATAATTAATATTTCACGTATTATTCCACATCAATATTACTGAATAACTTCTTTAAATAGCCAATAAAATTTTCTCATGTGAGTTTTCAATTAAATTTACTTATTTAATTTTCTTTATTCAGATTGTCAGACAGATTAAAAATGTGCAGTTGTTTATCATGTCGTGTAATTTATAGTTTTTTCATGATTATTACTAGAAAAGAAAAATGAATGTTTGTCAATCACAAGTATGTTATTAAATAAATATTTTTTAAAGTTTTAATAAAATTTGATAAAATGAATAAATTACTTTTTTTGTTGTGAAAATATTAATAATTAACAAAATGTTCACCTGTGTTGTATTTGTTTTTCCACACTTTTAATTTAGAAATGAACTTAATGAGGTTATTTTGCATTTTACTGCAGGAATTTATTATTTAAACTTCTAAATATTATATATAAATACTAAAATTATTTAATTTGTTATAGTAGAGTAACTTTTAATGAAAAGTTGATTATAAAGTCATTGAAACCATTATATCTGTGATCATTCTATAGAATAAGTTGCTGACAAATATTAAAGCATTTTTATTCTAGCTTGTTTCTCATAGCATAATTAAATGAAATGAAACGTAAGTCATCTATGCTTTTGTCATAACGAAACAAGAGAATAATTGCTCTAGTTTTCCTCTCAACACCAATTAACGCAGTTTTCAATGAATCACAAATGATGCGCTTTTATTTTACTATCATTTCAGTTTTTTATATATATTGAATCTTTCTCAAAGTGAAAATTAAAATGCATGTATAAGGAATGTTTTCTAATGAATCGTTTGTAACCTGCCAACTGATTTCAGAAAGATGAAAAAAAAAATATTTAAAGCATTTATAATTTGTCTTAATTTATTATTTTACGGTTACTTTGTAGAATTTCCAGGCAATAGTTTCTGTTTTATTCAAAATTTCTAATATTCTATGAGTGAAAATAACTAAATTATTTTATTTTGTGTGATTAAGATTTTGAATAGTAGATGTGAGGCCTTTATGAAACCTAATAAATTTTTTTCTATAAGAACAAAACTATCAACTCTAAGATTGCTTGCAACAATATGAAGAAAAAGAATCTCCTTATTAAATTCTTTCACGCTCAAAAACACCTCTATTTGCAAAAAAAATTTTTTTTTTTTTTTTTTTTTTTTTTTT
>JAPDSC010099818.1:161871-179803 GCA_026290005.1 Latrodectus geometricus | reverse complement strand
CGCGCGCCCTAGGGGGATCGATACTGTTGCAAGGGGGAACATGTAGCTGTTTCCAAAATATCATTTTCAAATACAAACCAAAAAAGTCAAAGAAATGAATCAGCAGTATACGTAATCCGCAATCCTCGCCGCGGATTTTTGGTGCTAAAACATCCAATTCATACTTTTCTTCCAATCTCTTTCGCGTTTGGACCGGTGGGGCGTGGAATCAAAAGATAAGCACTTGCAACATCCCGGTTATTCTCGTGCTTGCTCGTGCCAAACTTCAGTAAATAGAAGCGCCTGATTGTTTCGGTTTTCTATGAACAGAATTAGTTCGCTAGCAGTGCTTACGATAACCACGTTGATATATAGAATGAAACACTTTGCTTTGGTAACTTCTAAATAAATTAACATCGAGGTAAATTTCATAACTGTTATAATAGTACCTTATTAACCAGGAAATGCTAATTTAATGTTGAGGTAGTTTTGCGCGAAGTGCCAGGGGTATAAACATCCGAAACAATAAAATAACAACCTGTCCGATGTTAATTTACTATTTTTTCACTACTAGCGCTTTTTTACTTTTTCATAAATTCACTATTAACCGTTTTAATTGAGTATGTAATATTAATATTGTTATTGGAAAAATTCACGTTTATGTAAGAAGGGTGCAAATTATTTTTATGTTGTTCATATTCCAGCAATTAATTTTGTCAAAAAAATTAGTTTTTAATTCTACATTTAAAAATTATCCCAATCAAGACAGATATTTTATTTAAAAGAAAATGTTGATATAATTGTATTGTATTTTAAGTTAATATAAAATCTTTGATTTAAAATAATACCCCTTTCAGATGGATAAATACGTAACTGGCTTGAAAAGAAAATTAAATGAAGCAGAAGCAGAGGGCAAAAGAGAAGATGATGAAAATATATCTTCGCAAAATAGTAAACCTAAATATAGAAAATATGATCCAATGTACTTATCATTAGGATTTACATATAAGGTTATTATTAATGCCAAGAACGTCCATTGTGTTTGCTGTGTATGAATACTTTGGCCTCAGACAGCATGATCAGGGCCGGCGCTAGCAGCTTCGCCGCCCCGGGCAAAGAGGTAAAATGCCGCCCCTTTATAACAAAAATTAAAAGAGATAAATTAAACCCTTTCCACAATTAATGGTAAAATAAAACGAGTAAAAGAATTGCAATCATCAGCTATGTTGAAGTTTTGATTAGCAAAATAATACTAGTTTATTTATTTATGTTTTTGGCACTAAATTAAAATTAGGATTGCGCAGAAAAAAAGGAAAGAGTCATTTCTGGGGCATAATTATAAAATACAGAACAGATATTTAAAAAAAGTAAAACAAATTATAAAACCACTAAATATTAAAACTTTATTACATATTAAAAATACATTTAATCCGAGAGTTGAAATTGAAATTGTTTTTTTCTCACTTTTAATTCGGAAAATTGTTTTATAATTTCTTTAACATTAATTTTTTCAGCCAGGTCATGTTCGACGGCTATTGTTGTAAAGCCGTTTAGTCGATCCTCGGTAGTTGTGGAGCGTAAAAATTTTTTAATTAATTTTAATTTGGAGAAACTCTTTTCTCCACTTCCCACACTTATTGGGAGAATCAGCAATATTCTTAAAACTATACCAAGATTGGGAGAAAAATCCAGGTTCGATATGAATTTTAAAATCTCAACTGGACTTTCTTTTTTGTTTAGCAAAGCCAAAACAGCTACTATCTCGTCTGCCAAGTCAAGCGCGTTTATATCGGATGAATTCCCATCAGTCAACACTGTTTCTAAATCTTTACAATACTTTATATGTCGTTTTGAGGAATATCTTTTAAATCAGAAATGTTGTATAAAAATTGGAAATAGTTGCTGTGGGTACTGATCAAATCAAACCTGGATTCGAGTGCATTGATGGCTTTATCTAATGTAAATAAATAAAATTCTGCCTTATATTTCAAAGCAGGATCTTCTATTGGATCATCTTTTGCCTCATAGTCGAAATTAACATTCCTTCTTCGAACTCTATGACGTGGCTTGGTGAGCTCAAAATTAGCTGGTATGTCAATTTCGTCTGCGAGTTCTCGAGCATCGCAAAGCATTTCATTAAAGACTCTGTCCGATCTAAGATCCTTGAAAAAATCTTTACAAATTTTCAAGAGCTCCATAGCAGATGGTAAATCATAGTCTTTTGTCTGCAAGAACTTACTTATAGGATTGATACAATTTAAGATTTTGTACCAATTTACAATGCAGCACAAGAATTTAAATTGTTTAACACAACTTAATAGTCCAGAAGCCTCAACTCTTATAGAGTTGTCAACCTCCGAGTTATTACAAACAGCAAGTAAAGTATCGTATATCCCTCCTAATTGATACCTTAGTGGTTTTAATGCATGTATTCGGCTTTCCTAACGAGTATCACTTAAAGGTTTCAAAGTAAGTCCGGAAACATATTTTAATAATATGGTCCATCGAAAGTCGATGAGGAAAAAAACAGATTTATTTTTTGTACTATATTTAAAAAATTGGTGGCTTCGAAGGATGCTTTTGCCACGTCATTAACTACCAAGTTTAATGAGTGGCTGTTACATGGAAGGTAAAATGCTCTTGGATTTAACGCATTTATTCTAGATTGTACTCCCGATTTACTGCCTCTCATGTTGGCCCCATTATCGTAAGCCTGGCCCTTCATATCCTGCAAATTCAATCCCAATGTTTCAAGTCTTTTAAATATTAGAGCTAGAAGTTTATATCCAGTCGATATTTCAACTGGAAGAAAGCCTAAAAAGCTTCCATTAATTTTAATGGAAACCTCCTTGGGATTGGACTTGTCAATGGATACATACCTTACTAAAACTGTCATTTGCTCGATCTTGCTGATATCAGGAGTGCAATCTAGAATTATTGAATAATATTTAGCTTTTTTAATATCAGTAATAATATGAGATCTTATATTTTCAGCTAAAAGAATAATCAATTTATTTTAATTTAGCTTCTTCTTTTTTTAAGCACTCTGCGGATATGCTCTTCCATTACTGGATCAAACTGAGCAAGTAATTGAATAATTTGTAAAAAATTACCGTTACCGAAATCGTAAAGTTTGTCACTTGAACCTCGGAGGGCTAAACAATTTTGAACAAGTATTTTTATTGTTGAAACAATTCGTAGAAGCACCTCGCCCCAATAATTTATTTCTGTGGTAATAAGTCTTTGTGAATGACTGTCAATCGTTTTAGAGTACTGTATTCTTTGACTTAATTCAATCCAAGACTTTTGACTTTCGATATGTTTTTTAGGGGTTTCATGTTGATTTAAAGTCTTAGCGAGGTGCTTCCAATCTTTAAAACCTCCAATAGAAATGAAACTTAAAGTAGAACCAAAAAGAAACAAATTTTTGCTGTATGTTTAAAAAACACCCTGTATATATACAGGGTGTTAGGGGTTTGATTCCAAATATCTCAATGCATAAAAATATGATTCATTTTAAACAAAAAAGTTTAGTATATCATGGGTCAAAACTCAATTATTTTAGAAAGAGAAAATGTTTAAAAGTTTGAGAAATTTAATTTTAGGGCCAATTTGCCGCTTTCTAAGGTTGCCGCCCCGGGCAGGTGCCCGGCTTGCCCACCCCTAGCGCCGGCCCTGGCATGATACCAAATAAATTAAAACGACATCTTGAAAAAGTACATGCAGATCGAGCTGGCAAGACAAGAGAATTTTTTCAAAGAAAATTAGAGAATTTAAAAAAACAACAAGAAATGTTTTCAAAGACCACGTCTTTGAAAACATTTCTTAAAGTATTGCTTGTAAAAAAGTATTGCTTGCGTCATATAAAATTTCTTATAGAATTGCTAAATGGTATTCTGTGGGAGAACTGTGTTGGACTATGCACAGATGGAGCTTCATCTATGGCAGGAAAAAATGCTGGTCTACAGGCACTAGTTCGAAAGGTGGCTCCTCGTGCAGTTTGGACGCATTTCATGATTCATAGACAACCACTTGTTTCAAGAGATACGGGTGAAGATCTACGAACAGTATTTGAAATTATTATAAGAGTTGTAAACTTTATCAAAAATAGCCCATTAAGAGGAAGGCTTTTCGCAAAATCGTGTGGTGACTTGGGTTCAGAATATAGATCACTTCTATACTATTGTGAGGCACGTTAGCTTTCTCGTGCCGAAGTACTTCAGAGGGTGTTTCAGCTAAAAGAAGAGATCGCCATATTTCTTAGTGATAATAATAGAGATGAAGCACGCTTGCTTTATGACGCGAAATTCCTTGTAAAACTTGCGTATTTAGTTGATATTTTTCAAAGACTCAGTATTTTAAATAAATCAATGCAAGGGGCTCAAATTCATGCTTTTACGCAGAAAGACAAGATTACTGCATTTATGAAAAAATTGGAGCTGTGGATAATAAGTTTAAAAAAAAATAACTTTGACATGTTTCCCACTTTTAAAATTACCTGTCTTGCTAATGAAATAGAAAAAAGTAAAGTTCTTATTAATAATCATTTAACCAGTCTGTGGAAGCAATTCTCGTTGTACTTTAAAGATCTTGACATGTCCAAATGTGAATGGATTAGAAACCCATTTGTGGTTGAAAAATATGATTATTTTGGCCCTACGACAGCAGAGCAGGAAATGATAATTGACTTATCTAGTGATAGCACATTAAAGCAGATGTTTCGAGATGAAAATAATATTGTTTCGTTTTGGCTACGAATAAAGGACGATTTTCCTACTTTGACAAACAAAGCTTTAGAAATTTTATTGCCATTTGTAACATCTTACCCATGTGAAACTGGTTTATCGACAGTAGCTGTCTTAAAAACAAATTATCGATCTCGATTAATGATTGAAAAGGAACTTGAGAACCGTGATTTCTTCAATGATACCACGGTTTGAGAAAATTTGTGCTGAAAAACAAGCTCAACCGTAGAATGAAATTTTTATGTTGTAGTAGTATTAATTATATATTCTTTTTTTGTTTTGTTATTATATTTCTTATAATAAATATATTATATTTTTACATAATATTGTATATTATTTTGTAGCCCATTAAATAAATTATAATATTAGTTGAGTATTTATGAAATTTGATTTTTAGATAAATTAACGGGACGCAACAATTTGTTTTTTAAAGGGGGGCGCATTAATTTTTTTTAAAAAAAGGGGGGGGCGCCGGTACAAAAAGGTTGGAAACCACTGATATATATATATCTATACTTTTTTCTTTAAATAATACTTTATTGCATTATGAAACAAAAGTAGAAGCAATAATTTTTATATTAAATTTCGATCCTCTTCTTGAAATAATAAGAAAAATTACGCAGACAAAAATAGATCGAAAATAATGTGTTATACTTTAAAATAATATTACTGTGGTTTTTTACAGCCTGTGAGAATCAAGTTCAGAAATTACTGGAAACCTAACTTTAAAATCGAAATTCAGTACTTATACCTGCATAAATAATTATACTCTTCACTTTTTATTACATTTTCAAGGTGCAATCGGAGAAAGAAAAAGTGTGATTATTATCAGATCGGTGAACTTTTTAACAGAAATGTGATTATTCATATATTATGCAGAATGCATTGTTAATATTCAATTTCATTAATTTTCCTAGTGAGTGTTTTTCTCATTATTGATTAGAACGAATAAAAAGATACATAGACATATATCTAAGCTATATATTTTTGAAATGAGTTTTTGATTTTAGTATCAAGTGAATGGTTTTAAACAATTATTAATTTTTAAAGATAAATTGTCAAGCACATGGAATTTCCACTTTTAGCTGATCTCACATATTCTTTCTAACCATAAAAAGAAATTTATCGACTAAGTAATTTATACAAATCATTCATTTGATGTTAGAAATTAGGAGACGTATTCACATTTCGTAATTTTAACTGAAAAACCATGAAATCAAAACAATTCTCGGATTTCTTTACTGCGTTTGTTGTGAAAGAACACCCATTATTTTAGAATAGTGGCATTCCACATTGCTTGCATTTATTACCAACTAGTAACATGCTGGAGGATAGAGTAGCGGTACTTACTCCAAGACCATAAGACGACATGGCACTTCAATTCCGGAAATCAAGAAGACACATGGAGAAGAACGCGTTCGCACAAACACAGATCTCTGAAAGTACTGGAAAAATGAACCAGGTGGTATTTTGGTGCTCTGGAAAGAGAGTGAAGATCTCTTCTACCAAACGACTTTCCTGGCAGCTATTGTGGCTGTTATTAATAGAATATTTGGGTCTTTTCCCCCTCTTCCTTCAAATACACTGCTCGGAAAGCTATGTAAAAAAATAATGTTTGCGCGGTGGTTTTTCACTGATTGCACTTTTCTTTTCGAAATGACGTTTTTAAATAACGAAAAGGGTTTGACCTTCTCTAAGGAGAGCGCCCTCTTTCACCACATAACAAGAACGATTCTTGCTTTCTGTTATCAAAGAAACAGTAATTTACTCTCCAATTACAAGCTACTAAAACGCCATATTGCTAATTTACGATAAAATTAGTTACAAATAAAATTTATGATAATTCTGTAGTTTCAAACATAATAAAACCAATTATTTAATATATACTGACTTAAATTGTATGCTTTTCTTATATTGATGTTCTTATTTCGTTCCGATAGATGATCTATATCGCTTCTCAATGTTTTTGTTTTCTTTCTTTTCATTTTTTAATTTCCATTTTTGCTTCTTTCATTATTATTCTGTTTTCCTTGTGTTTAAATGTTTTCTCTTGTTCTTATTAGTTCTTGTTCTCTTGTTCTTTTCTAATTTCTTAATTCTTTTTGTTCTGTTAAGTTCTTCCCGTTTTGTATTTTTCAAATATAACTTTTTTTTTCACTTATGCTAAAAATTCTAAAAGATTTTTTATTTAATTTTGTTTTTAATTCATTTTTATTTAATTTTGTTCATAAATCATTTAAATCAATGTTTTTGTTTTCTTTCTTCTCCTTTTTTAATTTCCATTTTTGCTTCTTTCATTATTATTCTGTTTTCCTTGTGTTTAAATGTTTTCTCTTGTTCTTATTAGTTCTTGTTCTCATGTTCTTTTCTAATTTCTTAATTCTTTTTGTTTTGTTAAGTTCTTCCCGTTTTGTATTTTTCAAATATAACTTTTTTTTTTACTTATGCTAAAAATTCTAAAAGATTTTTTTATTTAATTTTGTTTTTAATTCATTTTTTTACTTTAACCAATATATACATGTAATAAAAAATATTTAATACAATTTGTGACAAACAGCCTGTTTTAAATATATTAATAGAAAAACCAATAAGTAGAAGAAATAATTTAAGCATATTTCATAGAATGTCAAAAAATATCGTAGGAAGTAGTGAAAACACAAAAATATTTTATTGCGTAAACTAAACTGATGCAAAAAATAGTTGTTGTCTTAAAAGAATTATATGCTAAAATAGAAACAAATATGTTTTATAATTTTATAAAATTTTATGTTAATAGTTTTACAGAATTTTAAGTTCCATAATTTCTAGGTTTTCTATTTTAAATATTGCAACTGAGTACATAAGCAAATGCATCATCTGAGCTATTTAAAATTTTAAAATAGAAAAGAAAAATTAAACTGAATACTAATCAAAAGATAGGAAAGAACTATGCATCACATACGAAAAATTGCAACATTTTAAAGGCAACAGTTCATTGCTGTAAAGTTCAAATTCCTTCAGAGAATTGACTATCACCAAAAAGCCAGTGCTGTTGACATGATGAACCAACACAACATATTATTTTGGCACAAATTTAGTAATTTTTTTATTTTGTAAATAACACAGGGCACTATAAAGGTGAATCTAGAAAGCTTTGACAATTAATTTCGATAGAAATATTATTAATTAGATAAAGTAATTTTAATTAGATAAAATATTATTAATTAGATAAATATATAATAAAAGAAATATTATTAATTAGATAAATATATATATTATTAATTAGATAATATTATTAATTAGAAAATTTAAAGTGTTTTTATGTCGAAAAGATAAATTCACCTCCTATTTCAACATGAAAAATCTACCATTGTTTGACAGCATAAATTTGAGATTTTTCTCTCACTTGTTCTTTTCTATAAAAAAAGTGGCAGATAGCGTTTTTGGATAAATTTACACAAGAATCCGTTTTTGTATCCCATTTATATAAACTGTAAACTGAATTGTCATTTTTCTATAGTGAGCTGCGTTATTCCTTAACTTTTGGAAGCCGGTGTATATTAAGTGATCTAGGAGTGATTTAATTGAAACACATTCATTAAGGCCCATCCATATTTCTGTAAAATATTTAACGTAAATATAAAAAAAAAAGTATCCAAACTGAAAAGGGAAATTATCAATTGCTAATAACATGTGCAGGTGATATTTATAGAAGAAAATCTATTCAAGCAGGGCAAGGAAATCGTGATGGAAACTTTCATACTATAAAAAATATATGTATTATCCATGGATGTATCTATACCATTAATATTTTATGAAATAACAACCATTTTGATGCAATAGATATTTTATCAACAGCTTATAATTTGAAGTAATTTTCTATTGAAAGATAAAATTGAACGTAGGCATAAAAATAGGATAGTCATTATTAAAAGTTATCATCCAAATATATTTCTAATACACTAATTTAAAAGAATCCTATTTTTTTGACAAGGAAAGATTTTTCGGAACCTGACCCAGCTGAAATTATTGAAAAGGCCTGTTAAACTTTCATGAACATATTGTACCTCCGCAAATGTCGAGTGAGATACAGAATGCGCCAGCCCAAAACAACACATGATTTATTAATCCAAATACATAATTACAGCTAATTTGCCTTTTTCACACAACATCATTAAATAATTTTTACATTGAAAAAATTCACATTATTCTTTCCCGACTTTTTTCATTCATTGTCAGATAATAATAAAAAAAAATGCTTAATCCGCTTATAAATTTCATGTTTATTAAAATTAAAATCGTTCTAGCTTATAAGCCTCTTTTTCATCCTCAGCAAAATTTTTATTTCGAACTCACAATCCACTTAAGTTTTTAACGTTTTGGCTGAGTTTATTACCACTTTAAGAACAGTAAAGTTACTATCATTTTTTATTCTTATTTCTTGAAGTGAAAAAAAATATAATCTTTTTCGTAAAAAATGCATAACACTTTGATTTTAGTCAAATCAGAGATATTTTGAACTAAGCTAAAATTTTCGGACTTAAACAAGCCCTGCCATGATATGTAATCAAAGCTTACAATTTTCCTTTAGAATAACACTTAAGAACAATATAATGATGCTTTAAAATTGTTAGAAATATTCACATGTCCTTTCACTTATTTCTTTATAACAGAACTTTATTTCAAAACCAAGATTTTATGCTTTTATTTACATATTATTCAAATACAACATATGCATTGGAAATGTGATCAGTAATGTTTTCAGATAAATAAACATATAATAAATTTCAGATAAATAAATATATACAAGAAAATTTTAAAGCAAGAATAGAATTGTTCTCTTAATGATGATAAGATTCTTCCTCCTTAAAAGAGAGCTTACTGCATGACGTCATTCGTGTAGAAAGTATTGTTTTTATTTCATTTCATTTCATTTGGCTCAACACCAAAACGTTTGTGAGTCATTCTTTATTCTAAATGTTCTCCCAGTATACTTTGGATTTCAACAATGTTTTTAAAAGTTTTGCACATTTATTAACCTAAAATCTTACATTTTTTTTTACATGATTCTACTAAAATATATGTACCCTAAAATAATATTTTTTTTTCTAAAAACATTTTATTTTTCATTAACGATTCTTATATAGTTCATTATTATCTAAAATCTTACAAAGCATTATACTTTATGCTTGCGGCAAATAATGTATTAAAAGAACATCTTTAATTATATACAACACAAACAGATATTCTTTTAGAATATTATAAGTATAAAACATTGTGGAAATTGAAAGCAGACTAAAACAAATACTCACACACACACACACACACACACACACACACACATATATATATATATATATATATATATATATATATATATGTACATACATAAAATTTCACATTCATTCAATATGAGACATTTTAAGATATTAAAACGAAGTAACTATTTCAAATGAGATTTTAGTAGAGATACTCAAAAGGAGGGAATTCTGAAAAAGTTTCGAGGAGATTCAAATCTAAAAGCATTTTATTTTTTAATCAAAATAAAATGGTTTTAGATTTGAATCTCCTCGTTGAATTCGAATTTAATTCGTTGAATTGAATTAGATTCGAATCTCCTTATTTGAGTTCGAATCTTTGTTTCTTTATAGGTAATCATTAATAAAGATTTAATGATTACCCATAAAGAAACAAAATTTTTTCAGCAGTTTGTGTTCCAGAATTAACTTAGTTTAGCTTGACATCTTAAGCTTGAGAACAACCTATTATTTCACGTACCGCCTTCAGTGAACACGGCAATCTGGATTCAAACTCACTATCTTTCGACAATGATAACTAATTAAGCAGGTCTCCGCTGATCTAACCTAACTTCTTCGAATCTGGTGTAAGAAGCTTACTCTATCTGAGGGTAAAATATACTTTCGATTTTAGAAGCTTCAATTTTTTGTGTAGTATAATAACCGGAATAAAAAAAACACAGATTATTTCTAATTAATAATTTTAATTAAAACTATTTCATTTTAATTAAAACCTTAAATTTAATTTTATAATACATTAATTTTTAAATTAACATCAATTTTTTTACTTTACTAGTAATTTTAATTAAAACCTTTCAAATAAAAGAAAATTATAATTAAAGGAATTTTCTAATGAAAATTATATATAAAAATGTTATGTTGAAAAACATGAAACATTTATTCAGATGGAATTCAAACTTAAATGTAATTAAAAAATACGTATTCAAAGATAAAATAATAAGTGTACACTCTATCATGAATAGGGGGTTAGAAATGCATGAACAACACACAATAAAATCAATACTCCATTTTGCTTTTCGCATTCGCGCTCATCTTCATTTATACAACAACTATTTACAGCTTCCAAACCAGACTACGTTCACTACATGAAAAAGAATTATACAGTTCAAGGTTATGCCACTTAGGCTTTGCAATGCACCTGCAACAAAAACACAGCGCCATCTCTTGGCATTAATTATTATTACTAGGCATTGTAACAATAAGGCATGCTTAATAATGTCATTGAAAACTACTTCAAATGGGCTGATTTTATTAATTTTTAAAAATAAAATAGCACAAAACACATTTCAGCACATCATTTTAAATTCAGTCTTCTTAATGATTTATTATTGAGCATCGCAAAAATTTAGAAACATACATTTTAAATAACACTCTTGAATGAACGCACTGTTTCAACATAAATACATATTCACACTAAGTCGACCTCCATAATTTCAAATGCAAACCGGCATTCATAAGCAGAAAAAAAAATATTTCAAAAGTATGAATTTCCCAGAAGTTTTATTGTCTTGGATTGGAACATTTGTTTAGTTTTAATGGTTACCTTTGGAGGCATCCATTGGCTTTGATTTAATCCATGAGAGACCTCATTCAGTTTGTCTTGCGATGTTTTAAACTGACTAAAAGGATCTAAATCATATCGAGAATGCTTTCTTACATTTTGTAAAACATTTCGTTGTCCAAATGTTTGAGGATGCATTTCTGCTGAATAATATTCCTCGCACAACCTCATCGCATCGATGCAGGTATAGAAGCATCTATCATAATTATAGATTGAGATTTTAAGCATCTGTTAGTGAAATTTTCATTAAAAGTTTTTTAAATAAAAGTTAATTAAAAAAATTAAAAGTTTCATTAAAATTTAAAAAAAATTATTTGAATTAAGAAATAAACAATTTTTGAATCCTCAATATCGTACATATTTCGTAGAATTTAGATTATATTTTAATATTCTCAATTTTTCCAGGGAAAATTTTATCTTTTTAGATTCAAGTTTGTCTTCAAACTTCAAAAACTATGAATCACTTCAGCTCTTCATTTTATAAGCATTTCCTTGTACGTAAATTTTGATGACTGAACATGTAAAGAATTTATTTTCATTACATCAGGCAAAAATTATTAACATCAGTGTAAACTAATTTTGACATAAACTAAAATCGGAGCTAAATCCGGAATATTTAATTTCCTGTTACTCTGAAATTTTGTGTAATATTTTTTTTATAAAATAAAATCTATCCGATCTAATTGATTGTCCCCGATCCCCATATTGTGTACACAAAATATGTATGCAACAAAAAGAAGTTTGACCAATTGTAATTAAATTTGACTTCATTAATTAAAATTTCTGAAGGTTGCAAGAATAGTTTAGAATATATCGAAATACACACTCTACAGTACACATGCAAACTTGAGATACATATGCAATCAATATATGTATCTCAAGTAGTACACACTCTGAAGTAATATTTCAGCTCATAAAGTGTGTATTGAAAGAGATTGTGTGTGTGTATGCTGCACCAGTGTATTTCCCTGTACCTAGCCCTGAGTTAGGTTCTACCAGTTAGATAGAAGCAGTTGGGTGGAGTAATTTTGAAGCAGAGATCAAGCATATTTCCACATTAAGAGGTATCATTTCACTTGGAGAACATTTCAACTACGACCTTTTTAGTGTACTCTAACCACCATTAGTGAACACAATGGATCTTGTATCATTCGAATGAGAAAAAACTGGTGGAATAAACTAGAGAGTTCCTTAATGAGAATCGAATTGATGGGGTAACTGGAGTATGGCTTACGCAAGTCTGTAGCTTCTGATTTCACCTTCAAGAAAACATGGAATTAGTAAGCGTAGGGTTTGGAATATTTAGTACAAAATGTATTCAAAAAAATGTATCCAGCCAAAAGTATAAAAAAGAAGAACAAGTAAGCTGTAAGGAGTTTGGAGTACTTTAGATATCACTGCTCAAAAATTTAAAGAATATTGATTTATAAAATAAGCTTTTATAAAATAATGGTTATAAGCAATTGTTTTGTACAAATGCAAAATTTTCTCTTTATTAAGTTTCGCTGTATGCAAATTTTGAGTTTGCGTCGAAGATGATGCATACAAGATTTGACTTTCAACTCATTGTAAGACACTGTAGAAAAAACGATCGACAGACATTCAGTAAGCGCGTTGTTTCGATGTCTCAACGAAGTCATTTAACTGAATCAAAAGATTGGAGAGTTGTTGGCTGGCAAATAGGGAGCCAAAAACAATCCCAAGTAACAGAACCCATTGAAGTTTCACAAAATATGATTTTCAGGATATGGAACCGTTTCTTGGAAACAAAGTCAAAGAGCAGCACAATGGAGATGAAATATAAATCTTCAATAACACTTAAAACTGCTTTCACTCTGTATGCTTGTCCACCAATGTTAGCAGCAACGTACCGTCGTAGACAAAAGAGCATAAAACAGAAGAATAGTGCGATATTCTTTTCTCTAACGAGTCCCGTTTTCTTCTCTATCCTGATAATAAGCGTATGTATTTTCACCTGACCAGAATGTGGCACTAGAAACAATTCTGTGTTTATTCACCAAAGTGTCAAATTTGGCGCAAATGGTTTAGGCAGACATTTCCATTAATGAGCGCCCAATCTCCATATCATTCAAAATAGAGTTCTAGATCTCGCTATTAGGGAGATTCAATCGTCAGACCTATTGTAGTTCCTTTAGCTGCAGTAGTTGGAGATGAATTCATGTTAAAGGACAATAATTGAAGGCCACATCGAACTAATTGGAGAATGATTTCCTATTGGAGGAAGGAATCCTACGAATAGAATGGCAAGAATGCTCTTCGGACATGAACCCAATGAAGCATGTTTGCGACATTATTGGCAAACGAGTTGCTGGATGCCTACCACCCCTAGAAAACTCTCTAACTACAAACAGCTCTTCTGGGAGAGTAAGACAGAGTACCGCCATATTATGGGAAATTTAATGAATAATTTAGGCAAAATAAATCTGGTACAATCTTGTTCAAAAGTTTCATTACATGCATAAAGATTCTTTTAATCTAATTGCCTTCTTTTTAAAATTTAAGCAAATCTGTTTTTAAAATTAAATATTGTTCATCATTTTTCACCATGATATCTTATATTATCATCATGATATATTATGAGTGTTTCATTCAATTATAAATTAATGTATTTTTATTAAACAGTTGAACATTAGTCAATTTTTCGTAAGGTTTGGTGTTTGTATTTTTTTTAAATATTTCGGCAAATTTAGGACATCAAAACTAAACTCAGCGGCCCCATGTGGCAGGGCCTGTTGTGATTATATCTGATTTCTTAACTAAGGGTTCTGGGATGCGATACACATGTCTCGATTAGAATAACGCAATCTTTCAATGTTCAATGCCAAGTACTCAATTTTATCGACAAACTGAGGGGAATGAAAGACTTTCCCCAATCCAAAGCTCAAACCTTTGACCTGCACCGCTAGCCATCGCGCGGGCTTCATTTTAAATATTATTTATGGTTAAAAAACACACTTATTTAATTATAAGAAATTCAAGATAAATGTAAACATTTTGATAAAGCATAAAAGAAGAAGAAAAATAAAAAGAGAGAGAGAGAATAAAATATTTACCAGATTTTTTTCTTATTTTTATACTGCGTCGATGATTTTATTAGATGTAATTGTGTGCCGACATATTGGCCGGGGAGGACGCAAAAATGATTATCGTGGAGAGCTACGACTTTTCACCTATGATGTACAGTGTCAAAATTATTCTTTCCTCAGTAGCTGAAGGTTTATTTTTTAGAATGTTTGAAGACTCTCATAAGAAATAATCTTGGGTGCATGAAATGTTTGAGTTAGTTTGCTGGATATAAATTTGGAATTTATCTGACCAAATCAAATTATTTGAATCAAGAACAAATGAAGAAATAACAGAAGTTGGAAGCTTATTTTTGTTGTAGGATTGCTAAGATATTTCGTAAAATGGAAAAGTATTAGAACATAACTGCAAACTTTCTCCCGATTTGTTCTCTCTTTATAAATAAAATTCTATTAGAAAAATGTTTGGTATAAACTACTTTAAAAACATATACAAAATAAAATTCATACTTAAAAATAATTCATACTTTCATTTTATTGATGAAAAAAACAACTAAAATATAATAACTTGTTCTTTTCACTTTCATAAACACATTTAAAAAAATTATTTTTAATTTTTTTATTTAGCAAAGCATTTTACAGATTTTTCTGAGAAAAGTACGTTAATCCTGTTAACCCTTCATTTGCATGATTTGCAAATGTTCGTAGTACTACGTCATTTTCCTTTTGTATTGCATCTAAAAGTAATTTTTCATTCTTATTCCTTTAATTATCCAATTGTTCCTTCACACATATTACATTTAAATCCACATTCAGAAGATTTTTCAATGAAATATCGTTTCACTGTGGCGGGTTTCTTTGTCGAAATTTATGGATGCGTAACTCATATTTTTATTTAAGAGGCCAGGTAAATGTTCTTGGCTATCTTTAGTTATAGTGATATAAAAAGTGCATATAAAAATGATTTAAATATCGTTTTTCTACAGCATCATTCCAAGCATAGATTGACGAGTATATAGACCTGGTGCGTTAACTTCATAAAGCAATTTAAGGCCATGACCAATCCCAGTAAAAGTGCTTTATAATACTATTTTTTGCTTAGGCTGTAAGATGGAAGTTAGATTAAATGTCGAAAATTCCATAGGAACTGCTTAAGAAAATCCAAGACTTCAACATCAGTTGTACATTAATCCACGATTTGGAAATTTAAATTTTCCTAATGATAACACTGATACAATTTTCTCAACCATAATAGGAAATAAATCAAAAGAGATTAAAAAAAAAAGTGAATTTTTAAAAATATTAGGTTGGGGAAAAAGTTATCCATTATTTTTTCGGTAGACGTCTGTAGTGATCTCTATCTCGTGAGGTATCTATCAGACAATTTCAAATTTATGCTCATTGGAAAGGTGACATTTGACACTAAAATATTCTCTTGCGGTTTTTTGTTTGATTAATTCAGTTATGAGTACAAGGTTTTAAAAATAGAAGACAACAAACAGAAAATTCGATACATTTTAGTTTTTCTTTTATAATGGCGAAAATGCTAACCAGGTGGCTAAAATTGTGAAAGGTGTTTATCGTCCTATATATAACTGTAACAACCAGTTACGCACAATTTTGGTTTCGTCGATTCCGTTTGGGTATTTGGATGCTAAAGATGCACCTCGCATGGATACAACATCGTCGAGAATGTCTATAAAATATCAAAAATGATCAAACTTGACAGCATGTCAGCAGTCGTAGCTTCGCACAAGACCTAAAAATCTACATGAAAACTGTTTTAAACCTTTTTACAAAGCGAATCTGAAAGAAGTTACAAAAAGTTCACGTAAAAATAATGGATTTCTTTTTCCCCAACCTAATAAATAAAAATGAAATAATAATGAAAATGTGTTAGCAAAAAGAGTTTTCTTATATTTTAGTTTATAAATGGGATCATGTTAGGGACCAGCCATTAGTTAGTATAATTATGAGTGTTCGATAAACGAACGGCTACAGTAGATCAAAACTATGACAAATTATTTAACGAAATGCTCTACTTACGAGCCTATTAATAATTATAAAAATATTTTTATGCTAACTGTGACCGCGACCGAGTCTTGTTTACACTAAAATTCGTTGTTTCATGCATTCCTTCTAAAATATTTAATTTCGGGGCATTTTTTTCAATCAATCAATACTTAAATGAGTTAAAACGCAGTCTAAAACTTCAAAGTTTGTAAAGAGTAATGTCTTCCGTTAAAAAGGTTCGCAGTTCTTAAGTTTTTAACTGTGTTTCTCACTCTCACTATTATGTTGAAAGAAATTCAGTTTTTATATTTATTTATATATTATTTATTCCTTTTAATTATATTATTATTTTAAATATCACTTTGATTAATTAGTTTTTAACTATATTGTGATGATTTTTTAAAATATACCATCTCGATTTTATTCAAGAGAGATTTCAAGCTCATTTGCAAACTCTCTTCGAATGTTCATCACTAATTGTATGCTAAATCTTCGTTTGGGTAAAACTGTATTTTAGAGGGTGCCCCCTCTGCAAACATGGCGATTTTTGTTGGGCTATCTATTTTATTGGCGATTTTTTTTTTTTTTTTTTTTTTTTTTGGCACAGAACAATCAATTGCTCTTTTGCCATCAGAATACGATTGGGTTTTGCCAAGCTTTGCGATCCATAGCGATCACAACTTGGCAAGAATCAAAGGGGCACCCTAAAGTATAATTGAATTGGCTTAGTTTCTGTTTGCGAAAAAATGGCAGCATCAACTTGTAATATTTTTACTGAACTTTCTATCTCATGACGTGAACATTTTAAATTTTACTATTATATACAAGATTAATTAAAATACTATTCTAGTGGAAAAGTATACATATGGTTAAACATGCATATCATTTTATGTGATCACAGATTTTATTTCCAACTGTTGTTGACAAAATAATTAAAAAATATTAGCAAATTATTTTTAAATATTTATGTATATTGATACTATTAATAAATACTTTTTATTAAACATGTACATATTGAATAAAAAATTTTTCTATTAATCTGTGCATTCCTCATTAAATATTTAATTTTAGGATGGTTTTTTTTAATAGAATGATGTTAAGGATTTTCACAAGCTATTTAAATAAAAGGAGACTGCATTGACGCTACAATAAAATTCACAAATAAAACATTGTATAATAATAATATTAGAGTTGGTATTAGCTACCTTTGACAAAATGTATTTTAATTACAAGCTGTTACTTGTACATCTTTCTATACTAAAAATAAATTATCTAAGTCTTTCCAACTTTCAC
>JAPDSC010099818.1:141300-156871 GCA_026290005.1 Latrodectus geometricus | reverse complement strand
GGTTTCCAACTTTATTTTTGCATAGGTAAATTGATATCTGTGATCCTGTGATAGTAATATAATTTTATTTTCACATTTTGTTTTTTAATTACTTTTTATGTACTTTATTATTCATGATAATTCTCCAATAAAAAGTAAATCTTCCAAATGCAAAATAAACAATAAAATACTTATGTCAAAAATAATTAATATGTCAAAAAATTTCTCATCATAGTCACTTTTACTTTATTCCCTGTGATTTTTATGTTGTTTGTTGTTTTTGATTTAATTTTTTTAGTTTTTACTGTCTATATTTACATATTGATTGCAACAAGATGATTGTATATTAACCATTTTATTTAATGGTGTACTTTTATGTCTAACAATTTTTGAATTTGTAATATCATAAAATCTTATTAACTTATTTATAAATGTTCTGCATGAAACACATTTTTGTAACTGTTTTCTAGGCTTGACCCCATTTTTCCGAATTATATAATAGAATACATATGATGTGTGGGTGTGTATATACAAGGGTGCCACTTTTTTTCATATTTTGAAATTTTTTTAAATTAAGATTTCTATTTAAAAATTATGTTATAAGAGAAATTTTTAAATTTAGAATTTTTTTTCAATCACTATGCGAGATAAGTTAGTCCTTTTGAGACTAGTTATCCAAAATTGAGGAAATTTAAGATCAGATGTAGAGGTTTATTATTCTTATCACCATGTGGGTATTACTATGATGTCACCATTAGAAATCAAAAATATTGTATGGGATCAAGCTACTAAACATAGATAATTATTATTTTGTTCAGACTAAAGGTGTGAAAAGCTTGTATAAAGACTTATGGTTGGGCTAAAAGCATGAGAAAATCTTTAATAAACAAAGTAAATAATATTTTATCAGGAATAAGTTACAACTAACTTACCATGGAATAAATGTCTGGTTTATGTGTTCCATTTAATTTAAAATGCAAAACAACCATATAAATTAGGAACTTGAAATAATCAGAAGTACATGAAATGATCAATGAAATTTATTATGTTAAACTTTACAATTGGAATAAAACATTTTGAATTAATTTAAATTAGTCTTATTAAATAATTCAAGTTGGCACTCCAAAATGTGTATATAAATATTTAACTCTACCATAGTAAAAGCTGTTATGGCTGCATTTTCAAAGCTTTAGGCTAAAGATCTCTTGTAATATTTTGGTTGTTGTTATTAACCAAGGGCAAAAGAAGGACAAATGTGGATTTCATAAAAAGTGTGTTATGTATAATTTGTGAATACAAAACTTGAAAAGCACAAGCATCATAATTAATTCAAGTTGTCAAACTTTTTAGTAGAGAAAAACTAATTTTACTGCCCTTAAAGAAAAGGAAACTTCACCTGTCAGATAGTTCTTAAACATTGCAATTTCTAATTCCAAACATTAATGTAAATTATTTGCAGACAGTAAAACAGGGAAAAATATTTTCAAATTTTGAGTAATATTAAAAATATAGTTTACAGAAGAAATTAATTTTTCTCAATATGCAATTACAATATTTTTTAAAAACACTAATTTATAATGCAAATTAATTAAAATTTAAAACTACTTAAAATGTAATTAATTTGTATTATAAAAATATTTTAATTGGAAATTTTAAGTTTCTTGGTAGTTTCTGAAAGTGGCACCCCTATGTATGTGTTATTTATATATATAAATATATATATATACTATAATAAAGCTTTGTTAGTTGCTTTTTATAACATTTTATTTGCTATAGTATGTATAGTAATCTACATTTTTTGTGCTTATTTTCCATATTAAATGTCTAAAGATTTAGCTAAATGTATTAACATACCATCAAATATGTTTGTAACTTATGTTATACTTGAGAAATTAAATTTTCCATTAAACTTATATTCTCTATAACCAAATGTATTTTTCTTGCAAATTTTATCCTAAATGTTTGAGAAAGAAATTAGTTCTTGAGAAAAGATACTTGAATTTCTCTTATGTATTTCTTGATATGCAATTATCTGTTTACCAATTTAATCTATGATGATTAAATAATTAACCCCTATAAATAATGTAATTATGTCTTAAAATTTTTTTATTTTTGAATTATTGATGAATTATGATTTATTCTTAATATTTATATATCATGACAGTATCACATTCAAGCAAATTTTAAGCTTTCTGTTATTTATTGAGATGTTTTTTAATAATATAAATTTGAAGATTACCATACATATAATGTATTTTGATTATTGAATTAGAGAATTTAAAAATAAAGAGTTTTGTTTATTTATTGCTTAGGTGTTATAAGATTAACTTAACATATCAGGAAATGCAGATGATTTAGTAGAACAATAGGAATTATGTTCCAAATTATCTATTGCATACTTCCACCAATAAATGCCTTAACTAATTATGTCCTTTCCATGTTTATTGGAGAATTAATTCTTGTAATAAATGAGACATGTTCTGCAGTAAAATTTTTAATATATTAATATCTCAGTTCAAAGTTGTGTTACATGTGGCTTAAAGATAGAGAGTATTAATTATATGGAGAATGATTAGTTTGTATCATTAATCTATATACTATATTATCTTGAAGTTTTTCAAAATTCAATATTTGTGTTTTCTAATATCAGGAATCAAATTGAATTTTTCAATAGTAATTGGGTCTTTTTAAATTTTTGAAGAGAGAAAATTTTCAGATGTGTTTTTAATATAATCCAGCCTTTTGTTTTTATTAGAAAAATAGCTCCAATTTATTACTCATTTTATTATTTTATTATTATATTCATTTAATTGTTTTCCCCTCGTGAAAATTTTGGTTTAAAAACATAGGTTTTAATGTACATTATACTTTTTTTTTTTTTTTTTTTTTTTTTTGTTATTGTCTAAAATTATCACCAAATATTTTTGATACATTTTATTAAGTATTTTCAAAAATATTTGATGATAATATAACACAGACATTGACCTATTTTGCATTACTAGTGAAATAACAATGTAAAAATTTCAATTAGAATTCTGAAGTCATTTAAAAATAAGCATGCATTTGAGGATTAAGAAAATCATTCACCTTTTACAAATTTTAGTCATCAAAACTCTAATCCTAATTGTTTTTTAATAAGGATTAACAGAATAATCTTTATTATTTATAAAATAATAATATTATATCTTATTCTTTAAATTGCATTCTTTATAAAGAACTAATAAAAATTCAAATTAGTACTTTATTTTAAATTTTTAAAGAATGGAATTGATAGACTTGTTTAAATTTAAAAATGTTTAGAATTTAATAATTGTGATTTTTTTTTTTTTTTTTTTTTTTTTTTTGTCGAGTGCCAGCCAGATTGACAGTATGGGTGCGCTGCTCCACTTTTTCAACTGAACCACAATTGTATAATTGTGATAAACACAGTGTATTTGTAAAGAATACTTAGATCGGCTGAAGTAATTTATTGATGCATTTCCTGTTACAGGGCAACAAAATCATCAAAACATAACTACACAATTATGTAAACAATAACAATAGAGTTACTTTTGTCATTGATTAAAAGCTATCTATTCCTTTACCATCTTTTGCTTTTGAAAAAATCTAACTTGTATTCTTTGAATATTTTTTCTTAAGATAAATTTATTCTTATTAAATTCCTAAAAGTTTTTTTTTTTTTTTTTTTTTTTTTTTACATAATTAATTCATTAATGTGTTTCTACTCAAGCTTTCTAAAATCCTTGTCTTATAGGTTGACTATCTTTGTTTTGTTCAGTCACAAAAACGTTTATTTTATGTACTGTAATATTATTCCAATATTAAATATTTTGCAAATCTATGTAGATTGTGAATTGAATGTACCTTTATGTTTCAAAAACTTACATCTAGATTTAAAATTACAAATCTTTTTTGATTGTTGACCTTTTCAAAACTGAATATTTCTATTATTATCTTAGATGATACAAAATTATTAATAATTAGTCAATCTACATAATTTGACTCTAAAAACAGATACACTTTGTATTTGTTAGCTATGTTAACACATTTGGCTTGCCATTATAAGTTAAAATGCAGATGTCCACATTAAAATTATTTGACTCAACAAATCTAAAATTATAATACACTCATACACAAAGAGTAAAGGGTACGTTCTTTAAAATTCTGTACATTTTATATATTATTCTTATTACTACTCAAAGTTAATTTCAGAAAATAATTATGTTATGAATATAAACCAGCAAAATGGAACATTTTGCTGGTTTATATTCTAAAAGGTGTACTCTGTGTAACAGTAACTTGGCTTCCTACAATGTTTGTATAAATATTTTGCATTTATGTAGTGATGAACTAATTTTTCATGAATCATTTAATTAGTTGAAATAACTGAAGCAGGTCTCATTAATATTGATACTCAAAATTCTGATTTTTTTTCACTAAGTGTATTTGCTGTTAAAATGTAATTGTTGGGAGTTAGTGAAGTAAATTCAAGTTAAAAATGATTAGTCATTAGAAAAAATATGTACTTTCAATTCCATTTTTTCCCATGTTAATTACAAGCTGCTAAATATTTTTGCATGAAAGCCAAAAATGTACTCACTAGCAGAAAATAAATTGTTCTTAGTGTGTTTTCTTTTGTAGGAATTTTTTTCTAAAATTATGATATGTGTTAGTCATAGCAGTCTTGAAACAGCCTTCCTACATGGAAGGAGTCAACAAAAATCGTTATTAAATATGTGTAATACTTTTTCAATTACTTTTGCTATTGATTGCAAGTATCAATTTTTGGTCAATATTATATATAACTGCCATTATTATGATATTAATTGAGAGGAACCAAAACAGTAATTTATTAACGATGTCATTCTCTTACAACCATTCAGAATAATTGTTATTAGAATAAATCATGACTTGGCAAAGATACACTTACTAAAATATACACTTACTCAAATATACATAAATATACACTTACTCAAATAAGGTAAAAAATATTTTCATTAATTTTCCTGTACTGCAGCAATTTCTAACTCATACATTATTAACATCATTCCTGTTACATAATTAATGATATGAAACAAATTAGTGTCATTAATTAAGAGTAATAAATATTTGTCAGTGATTTTCTTTTGGTGCCCAATGAAGTCATCTCCAGCCCTTTCCAATAAAATAAAGAGAATGAGATTTCAATTGTATTCAACACCAAAAATTTAAATGTGTTATGATAGCCATCCCATATATATATATATATATATATATATATATATATATATATATTGTAAATTAATTGATTCCAAACAATTTGTGAGAAATGTAAAATCGCCACTAGAGGGTGAATACAAAAAAGAGAGTTGATGTACGTCGACCGAGAGAGTCTGTCATAGAATGGAGAAGCGCGATATTCAATAAATTTGTTATTTGTTACTGAATTGCAGTAATTTTTTTTAACGTCCTGACATGGTTACGTGTAGAAGTAATTCTAATAAGAAATTAGTTAAGTTGATACACGTAGCTTACATTTCAGAAGCGGGATATTTTTCCCTTCTTTGATAGTTTTACGTTTGGTTTTCGTTTCGATACGGATTCATGTTTCTGTGAATTATAAGAAGGAATTGACGACATTAGTTGTGACGTCATATCCAGCAATTTGTTTCCAAACATTTGCTGTTAAGCGCCATTTATCATTGAAACTGCCATATACTTCGGTGATAGATTTTTAAATTGTTATTTTTGAAATTGATATTCATTATTTAAGGATAACGTGTTTGCTAAAACTTTTAACCTTTTGTTTGCTTAACCTTTGATTCTCGCCAAATTGTAGTCACAGTTAATCACCAAGCTGGGCAAAATCCAATCGTATTCTGGTTGCAACAGAACAATTTATTGTTCTGTACCAACAAAAATCACCAATAAAATCGATAGCCAAACAAAAATCTCCAAGTTTGTCAAGAAGGCACTCTTAAATACAATATTAAACAAATGTTTACATTGTATTTGTTTGGAAACAGTTGTGGATATGACGTCACACTAATGTCGTCAATACGCTCCATCTTTAAAGAATTCATAGATAATAAGGATTAATTCTGTGTCAAATAATCAAGAATCTATGGTAGAAGATTTTTGAAGCTACAACGAGTTACATCAACATTGGATATAAACAAAAGTATGCTCAAATGAGTGATCTTTTTTTTTATTAACGCTTTTGATTTCTGCTTTGTTTAAATGGCTTCGTTTCTGGCGAAAGGAAAAAAGATAGATTTAATTACTTTTGCTACTGAATTGGGAGAAAACGTTCCCCAAGATTGTAAAATAATAGAATTAAAGAATATAATTATTAATTCTAAAAATTATGAGGAAGAATTTGTTAAAGTTTTATTTGAAGGTATTATTGAAGATCGAAAACAGGTTGAAGAGGCAGCTCGAATTTCTGAGATAGAAAAATTACGCTTACAAGAAGAAAATGCAGCTCGCGAGTTTGAGCTAGAAAAATTACGTTTGCAAAATGAAAATGCATTAGGAAATGCGAATAATTTGAATTCGGAAAGACGCGATTCTTGCGGTTTGCAACAGCTTATGCAAAAATATGATGTGAATGAAGGCGATATAAGTTTTTATCTTATATTATTTGAAAGGCAAGCGCGGCGAATAGGTTTAGATGAAACTCATTGGGTTTTCCATCTTTTAGGACTTTTACCATACGAAATAACTCAGTGTATTGCCCGCGAACTGGACGATAAAGCAAATGATTACTATCACATCAAAGAACTGTTATTAAAAAGATTTAAATTAAGTGCAGAACGATTTCGTCAGAAATTTTATGAACATTCACGTACAATTAAAAATACATGGAAAGATTTTACTTATGAGTTACGAAATTATTTTAATTAGATGGTCTTAAAATTAGAAACTTTGAGGAACTTAAAGACTTAATTATTACGGAACAATTAAAGAAAAGCGTTTCTCCCACAATTCGTAATCACTTCATAGATGAATGGACTAACTTCACTAATCCGGAAAAATTAAGTGAAAAATTAGATTCATATGAGAATGTTAGAGTCGGAATAAAGTCTTGTGATGAAAACGAAAACCCGAAATTTATTGAGAAAAGATCTTATTTTGATAATTGTGTAAATAAATTTAATGAGCGGCGTAAAAATGAAAATTTCAAAGGCGAATTAAGAGAAAACCGCGAGTTTAAAAGGAATCCGAAAAATGAGTGTTTTTATTCGAAAGAAAAACGAAACAGTAATTTTAACTCTCGCAGTGATAAAAGTAGCATTAAATGTTTTAACTGTAATGATTATGGACATATTTCTAAAGATTGTCCAAAAGAAAGAAAAAGTTTAATTTGTAGAGAATGTGGCGAAACTGGACATACCCAACGATATTGTTTGAAAAACAAAGATAAAAACAGTTTAACTGTGAACATTGAAAATCTATCCCCGTTAAATGCTTATATGAAAAAAGCAAAAATAAATAATTCTGAGAATTCGATAAATAGTTTACAAGATACGGGATCAAGCATTTCTTTAATTAAGAAATCAGTTGCAGTTAAATTAAAATTGAATATAATTCCATTAAGGAGAAAATTGTTTGGATCTGGCTCTACTGCAGCATCTGCTTTCACACTTGGGAAAAGTCAAGTGGAATTAGAAATTGACGACGTCAGCGCAACACTTTAAATATTCATTGTGAATGATGATACTATGGCTTTTGACCTAATTGTAGGAAGAGACTTTCTAGACAAAACAAAAATTGCGTTCGCCCGAATAGGCTCCAAATTGCACATCTGGTATTCGAATAGTATGCCGTTTTCTCAAGTGGAAGTCGGATCAAAACATCAACAAATAAAGCTAAAAACAGAAGAACCTCTTGTAATAGAAAAAAATAGTGTACATTTTATTCAGGCGAAAACGGAAGATATGAAAAACGGTCTTGTACTGTTGTGAGGGAAAAGAAATAAATTTCGATTCTGTTTTTGAAATTAAAAATGGTAAAACGATGATTCCTATTATGAATAATGGCTCTTGTGATATTAAGTTAAAAGAAAACCAATGTCTGAGTAGGATAACCGATATTTCACAAAATTGGAATTTAAAATCTGAATACATTATTCCATTTAATAATTTTTGCAATGTAACTGAAGATCCAATATACACTGTAAATAAACATAAATGCGCGATTGAAATAGATGATTTTAAATTTGATAAAACTATTTCTTATGATAAAAAGTTAGAAATTGTGAAATTAATTAATGATTATAGAGATTATTTTGCATTGAATATTAATGAGTTAGGTTGTACTACGTTAACTAAGAGGGAAATAAATGAAGTTTCAGGAAGTAAACCAGTTTGTTTACGTCCCTATAAAACTGCAGCTGAGAGGAATTCTATTAAGAATATTGTTAAGGAGTGGAAAGAAAACAAAATAGTTTCCGAAACAAGATCACCTTATGCCAGTCCAGTATTGTTAGTTCGAAAAAAAACTGGTGAGGATAGACTTGTAGTAGATTACAGAAAATTAAATAATCAGACAATTAAAGATAAATTCCCTTTGCCCAAAATTGATGATTTATTAGAATGTCTTGGTGAATGTAATATTTTCACGACATTAGATTTAGCTCATGGTTATTTACAAATACCATTAACAGAGGAAGCCAAGTTAAAAACTGCTTTTATTACCCCAGATGAAACAGGTCAGTTTGAACGTATGATTTTCGGTTTGGCAAATGCACCTACAGAATTTCAGAGATTAATGTATCAAGTATTGGGACCATTGTTAACTAAGAAAGTTTTGTGCTATTTAGATGATATTCTGATACCAGCTAAAAATTGGACGAATAAAAGAGGTTTTGAGAGACTTAGATATGCTAATTTGACATTAAAATTGTCAAAATGTGAATTCGGTAATAATGAAGTAGACTTTTTAGGATTTATTGTTAATGGAGAAGGAATAAAACCAGGGATGAGAAAAGTAAGATGAGTAATAGAATTTCCAATTCCAAAGAATATTCATAATATTCGTAGATTTTTAGGTTTAACTGGTTATTTTCGGAGATTTGTGGAAAGATATGCTCAAAAAGCAGAACCTCTCTCACGACTCTTGCTAAAAGGAGAATCTTTCAAGTGGGAAGAAGAGCCAGAACAGTCATTTCAATTTCTGAAAAATAGCCTTACAGAGCAACCTGTGTTAGCTCATTATGATCTTAAAGCTAAAACGGAAGTACATTGCGATGCAAGTTCTAGTGGCTTAGCAGGCATGCTTCTACAACAAGGATTGAACAATAATAAATGGCGGTTGGTTTATTGTGTTAGCAAAAAGACAACTGAAATTGAAAAGAAATATCATTCAAGTAAGCTCGAATTGATGGCTATTGTGTGGACTCTTGAAAGATTAAGACAATATTTATTAGGCATTAAATTCAAAATAGTGACAGATTGTCAAGCATTAATGTACATGAATTCAAAGAAAACAAGCAATCCTCAGATTGCAAGATGGTGTAATTTGATACAAGAATTTGATTTTGAAATAGTACATAGAGCTGGAAAGAAAATGACTCATGTAGATGCAATGAGCAGAGCTCCAGTTTTGGAACCAGAAGATACATTAACATCTATCACAAAGGATAAATTAGAAGTTAGTTTGACTCTGAGTGAAGATGAGCAAATATTGATGATACAACAAGCTGATCCAGAAATACGAAAATTGATAGAAATATTTAAGAAAAAAGACCAGGATAGAACAAAAGAAGAAAAACAGCTTATAAGAAATTATGTCTTTCAGAGAAACAGATTATTTAGATTCATAAATGGGGAAAAAAAAAAAAAAAAAAAAAAAAAAAAACTTTCAAATTAAAGGACAATGAACTCTATAATAGACTATTGACTCTAAAAATAAATTCAAAGATGATTTATTGTATACTGAAATATTTATCAAATAGTATGTGTGTGAAAGCTGGTTAAAATTTGTTTTGTGAATACGTTATTATGTTTCTAAGTTCATTTATTTTATTGTAAACATCTGTCATAAATAATTGTGTTGGAATTAAGAATTGTATTAATTAAGAATTACAAATGAAAAATAAGATTGTATTATTATTATTTTGTACATATTCAGAATGTTTATTAATAGTAAAAATTAGTTGGTATTATTATATATGTTTAAAACGTCTTTTTTTTTATTTTGTATGATAATTCTTTTACTTTAAATGGAAAATGTAAATTTAATGTTAATGATAATATAATCTTTGTTTGTGTGAATGAAAAATAATGATTATAAATATAGTTATTAACTTCAATTAATCTGGTATTAACTGCTTTATATCATTGTGTTGTTTAGCTATGTAGCAATGCTAATGTTAAAGAAATTTGTATTAATTAGTAAATAAGTTTAAATTTTTTAAATTACCAATTGAGGACAATTGTAAGGTCAGTCTGGCCGAATGTGAGAAGTGTAAAATCGCCACTAGAGGACGAATACAAAAAAAGAGAGTCGGTCATAGAATGGAGAAGCGCGGTATTCAATAAATTTGTTATTTGTTACTGAATTGCAGTCTTTTTTTTTTTTTTTTAACTTCCTGACATGGTTACGTGTAGAAGTAATTCTAATAAGAAATTAGTTAAGTTGATACACGTAGTTTACAAATTTATACTTGTAAATATTGATTCATTTAATTGTGAGGTTAGGACAAACTTCTTTGCTGTCACATTAAATGTGGCATAACTACATAAGATTAAGTGAAATTTCCAAAAACTGTAGGTCGTAAACATAATAGATGTCATAAGATTTTGTTTTTAATTATATTATTGAAAATTCATCTTTGGCTAGTTATAAGTTTTTAAACTTTTCCCCTCAGTATGAAGCTTACTTTATTGTGTATACTAATGTTTATATTTGGTGATTAAAGTAAAAATTTTTGACACAAATGCTTGTTTAAAATCAATAAGAAACATTTTATTTTCTAAAAATGTAATAATATATCTTGATGTTTTGTACATTTTTATATATAAATGTATATAAAATGAGACTAAAGACGTACTTTTTAATACGAGTAATATTCATAATCGAATTTCATTTCTTGACCTTTCTTCGTTAACAACCAAAACAACTTTTTCTGGTTAGAAATGATTTTTAATACATTAAAGAAAAACTGCGATGTAATAAAATTTGAAAACCGAACTAAAATTCAGAATCATGGGTAAAATGAAACAGTGAGCACACAGATATACAATATATTTTTTAATGGCACATATTAATTTATTTATTATTTAGAAAGCACATTAATTAAATATTGTTTAACCTATTATGTTTCATATATGTTGACTAACTATCAATGATGGCGCCTTTTATAAATTCTTCATATTTTATACTCCTGTCAAAAGGTATAAAACAGCTTTCGATATGGAGATCTTAGTCATTCAAATCGCTCTGTCACAGCTTCAGTGTCCGATCGAATCTTTTTCAAGGGCTGTTATACTGCCAGATTCCTTGCTTCATCTGAAGTCAGTTGATATTTAAAGATTCGTATGATTTGATTGAGAAACATGAAGAGATTGGATTGCCGTGGGTGCCAGTACACTGTGGACTCCAGGGTACTTCTTTCTTTGCAAAGCTGATTCACCAGCAACCAAAATTTTACAAATAGCAGATTAATCAATTCCTTTTTATACTGGCAAACGTTTAATAAAAGATCTTGTAGAGAAGATTTTGGGAAAAATAAGAGAGGTAACCATAAACACAAGAAATGGGTCGCTGATATCACAAATATTCCAATTTGGCCAAGGGACAGATCTCTTGTCATTTTTCGCCTCTTTACTGGCCTGGATTTTCTTCTAAACACCTATATCGTATAAAAGTGCTATCAAATCCTCCTTGCCTTCTGTGCAACATACGAAAGGAAATGGACGTGAACCATTTGAGTATTGAACTCGGGACATTTGTGGGAGATTCTGCAGAGCTCGACACAAGATGAACGATTTAGAGACCTACTATGGTTCCAGTTTTGTTATCTGTATTCATGTTACCTTTGTTTTTTGTTCTAATTTGAATGCTTGTTATTCTAACTACGATTGTTTCCTAATCTGCCATTAGAAATAAAAAAAGTGGCTTCCTAAAAAATTTGTATAAAAATACTTTTGTTGATTGAAAGTTAAAATGTATATGTGTGTGAAATTTCAGAAGATATTTTTTTATATGGTGTGCGCAAATAAAATTAAGAAAAAATTGATACATACATATCATTATTCATTGCAGTACTAAATATGAAAGTTGCTGAAGATGTCATTTGGAAATAAGAATACTTCACTTAGAATGCTAACCAATTTAAGAATATATGGCTAATAATAAAACAAGCACCTGCACCTGATATTAAAGAAAAGTTTATACAGGAAACATTAAAGAAGCAAATT
This sequence comes from Latrodectus geometricus, assembly GCA_026290005.1. Taxonomy (NCBI): domain Eukaryota; kingdom Metazoa; phylum Arthropoda; class Arachnida; order Araneae; family Theridiidae; genus Latrodectus; species Latrodectus geometricus. Next base: position 144,488 of record JAPDSC010099818.1, on the reverse strand, counting down.
TTTTTGTTAGAGGTTAAAGTTAAAATGAAAACCTTAGTGAATTTTAAAACTTAAAGTCTTTAAACAGCTAATTTTTTTAATCTGAATTCAAGACCAAAAGTTGTCATTAATAAAATTGTTTTTAAAATTTATTTATTTACTTTAAACTAACAATCAATGTATACGAATACTGTATACTTTGATTGTATAATTTAATGTGTTCGAATTAAAATAGATAACAACGTAATCTATTTTAACTTCAACACAATTCTGACAAAATGGTTGAAGAAAATTATTTGTCTTGTGCAAAATTTTTAAGTAGATTTTGTCTCGCTACAAGTATTGGTTTGTTCAGAAAGTTATTTCGTTTTATATGAAAATGAAAAGCGTATAACGAATAAATATGTTATTAAATTTTTTATTGTCAATTCTAGTTCAATACCTTTTACCATCTTTCTGGTCGGAGCATGATTTCATACTAAAAAACTGATTCAAGTGGGAAAAACGAAATAATTTTCCAAATAACCCAATAGTAAAATCTATTGGGTTATTTGGAAAATTCTTATTTGCTTAAAAACTAATTTTAAGTATTTAATCAAAATACCTTTTTCTTAAATGTCTATTTTTCAAAATCTTGATTTTACATAGTTTGAAAGACTTGGAGTTTTGTTTTAATTCTAAAACACTATTTTTTTTTTTTTTTTTTTTTTTTGCTAAGAATAAATTTTTAACATTTTATTTCCATTTTTGTTCAATACCGTGAATTAGTAAATTAAAGGCAAAATTTCGTCAAATTTTGCTGATTTTTAATTTTATATTCATCAATATTTTGAATAACTAGAAGGATTTTTTTTTTTAAATCAACTAATAAATGAAAGGAAATTGTTTGATCAGCTTTATTTTTCTATTAAATAACCCAGCATTTTCATAAATAAATAATAGTTTGGGAACAAGTTACATTTTTCTATTACTATTCAATGATTGCTTTGGTATTTTCTGATCTAAATGTGATTTAAAAGAGATTCTCATATCATTAAAAGTTATAATCCAAAAAGTGTATTTAAAAATGAAGAATTTATAGATAATATGATAAATTTCTGAGGAATCATTGGACACATTTCTCATCTTAGTTTGTTTTATTTGTCACTGAGTCTTATTCAATAAGGATCTAATTTAAATTAAATTTGTAACTGCAACATTTCACTTGAAATATGAATCAAACCCATGAATAGTTAACTGAAGTCCAGGGTGCATTTTATTTCCACAAAAAGTTTCTATAACCAGATATTCCTAACCATTTGAATAATTTTCTGTTGCTTATGATTTGAATACACAATCTTTATTTTTCTATAAGTATTTATTTTATGTATTAAGTTTTTATTTTATTCACCGATTTTTCTAAAATTTTATTTTACTTTAATAATATTGAAATAGTATAAGAAAAAGGAACAGCTGTTTTTTTAAAATTAATACTAACAGATTATTTTGTAAACATTTATCATTGTTCTTCTATTACTTAATGGCCTATTTATATTATTTAATAAATCATACTTCAAATTCTAGGTAGGAAAAATTATGGCCTATGAAAATAAGTATTATTCAATTAAATGAAAATTTCTCATGAAAGAATTTTATCAGATGATTTCCTTTTTCAAAATTTATAATTTTTATGACCTGTGAATTGAACAATATTATTATTTCATTAAATTATTTTCCTAATTAAACAGTGTAAATTAAAAATAAGCAGTAACACATATAATTAAAAAGCTTTTTTCCTATCTGGCAACTTTTATCACACAATAGTCAGATTAACTATTTATAATATAAATGAACACTGAACATAATCATTAATCATTTTTTTACTGGCTGGAACTAATTCAATAAAGACCTAGTATGAAGTGTGAATTTGGAACCACAACAAACATCCACAGTCGTAATAGGAATCAAACCATGAACAGTTAAACTAAAGGCCAGGGGGCAAGGTGTTCAGTTTGGCTTTATTTCCAGAACTTTCTGTGAGCAGTTGAATCATATTTTGTTGCTAGTTATTTTTTTAATTAAATGGTAATAAATTAAGCAGTAACAAATAATAAAAGAAAACTTTTTCTTCTGGCACCTTTTGTTACACATTAGTCAGGTTTACTATTTATAGTACAAATGAATACTAAATCATATGAAAATCAGAACATGATCAGTCAGCATTTTTTAAATAACTATAAAAAAGATATATTTCTAGTTTTTACATTGAATGAACTACTAATGTTTATTTAGACAGATAAATTGTACATTGTAAAATGACTGCATGTTTTAACAGTAAAATTAGCAAAAAGAAAAAAGCAATTGTTATTTTAAAAAAATAAGCAAAACTATAATCATAACATTAATAGGGTTGTAATATTTTCTTTCAGAACCTAGAAATGCAAAATTATGATAAATAACAAAAAGTTTCTCAGTTATTTTATTTTATACATGACCAGGTTATGGTATTATTTTAAATTTACACTTATATCACAAAGTAATTGACAACTATTTACATTTAATAAGTTTATAAAAGTCTTAAACAAACGTTTTCTTTTTATGATATTGAACAGGTAATATTGTAAAACAAATTTCCATACAAAACAGTCTAATCTTGATAACATAACTTCTGTTCTAAAATAATTTTATAGCTTGATTAAATTTTCAATAACTATCTTCACTGTATCCAGAAATAATAGTTCAACACTCAAATTATGAAACCCCCCTGTAATTTATATGCTAATATATAATATTGGTTATGGAGACAATTAAGAGTTTCATTGCCCATTTTTTAAATTTTCCTTACATTAATTCACACACACACACATATATATATATCTTGTTCAACTTTTCAATTATTATATTATTATTCATCCACTCAATTTAAAATTTTTCAACTTGTGGTGAACAAACTTTTTAAACCTTTTTTTTTTCCTTCCAAATATTAAATCATTAATTAATTTTTAGTTTTATATGTGATAAAAATACACTTGTGTAGTAATGTCATCTGTCTGCATCAACAATTACTCTTCCATCTTTAAATTTATTTATTTTTATAATCTTATAAATGAATTTATTACTTCCTTTGAAAATTCCACTTTGGGGTTTGAAAATAAATTAATGATAAAGATGGAAAGAGTGTGTGTGAAAGAGGGAGAGAAAATAAATTTTACTAGTTTAAAAAAAAAAAA
>JAPDSC010099818.1:122710-141290 GCA_026290005.1 Latrodectus geometricus | reverse complement strand
TGAACATTGAATTTCAGATACTGCTTCATTATAACAACAAATTCACTAACTAAATCAGTAATACATAAAACATAAATAAGTAAATGTGCTTATGTGACAAAAAATTAAAAAATATATGAATGCATTTTTTAAATTAGACTAAAATTTACAACATTTAGAATAAATACAGCAGATTAAAATAAATTTACAATAAATGAAAGATTTTTAAGCTGTACAACTAAGAAAATATTTGACACAAGAGAAAAAAATCAACATTTTAATTTGTAAACAGAAATTCAATACTAAAATTATTTAATTCTAGATTAACTGGTGTAGCTGCATTAAAAAATGCTTAAAAAGATTTTTAAATTCATACAAATATTACTGCACTCAAGTGATTTGATAAAACAAGAGTATTTAATTGAATAAAATATTAAAATATTATAAGTTATTTACTTTTGTCTTGCCACAAATCTGTCTTTATTTAAAATCAACTCTTTATAGAAAAGAAATGAAAATTCATCATTAAATAATAAAAATTAAAAAAGAATATTTAGTAGAATCATTGCACTAAAACAAATTATAAATTTGTGTGGATGTAACACATTCATTTTTCCTTTAAATAAAAATACTTATACATTAAATATTGAAAATAAATAACAAAATGTGTTATTTCTAAGAAAATATTTAAAATTTTAGTTTAGTTTGAAAAGCAGTGTTTCAAGTTACCAATATAAATAAGAATATATTATTGAAACATGTATTTTTAACTATGAAACATAATTGATTTTATATAAAAATGATCATTTAATAACTGCTAACTAATTATAGCTCTTAAAGATAACTTTTCCAAAATTTGTGAAATAAAAATATAGCTCATCATTTTTAAAACAATGAATTTATTTCCAAATCACGTAATAAATTATCGATCTTTTAAAACAATTTACAACATTAAATAACTATAAACAAATACATAGAAAATAATCAAAATTTGTTATTACACTTTACTTAATAAAGGTAATTGCATAAATAATTCATTTTGAAGGTTTTTTTTTTTTTTGCAATTCTAAAACAGTATATATAAATAGTGCTAAAACAATATGTCTTACTTATTTGTATTATTGCATAATGTAGAAAAAAATAATTGGTACTCATACATATTATGAAGACTGTATAGATATGTCACCAAAACTAACAAAAAAAAAAACATGACAACTACCTTAGACGCTATTATAGGTTATAGAAGGTGCAAAAATAAAGAATATATTTTAAACCGTGCCGATCCCGCCAATGAAAATTTTTATCGCCAAATGTCACTAAGGTAATCATAATAATATGTAAGTACCAAAAAATCAATATTAAATATTTTAAAAAATTTATAATGAAAACAAATAATAAATATATAAACTAATTGCAACTAAACATGATTAGTTAATAAATTCTTTTGTTCAAATTCATATATACTTAGATTAAACAAGTACTTCATATTATGCAAAGACAAGATTAATTTAATTCTGCACTAAAAAATATAATTTAAAAAAAGTTATTAAATAATTTGAATGCAATGTATAGACAACAAATAATGAATAAAAGAACTTGGGATGTAATGAAAAAGAAAGTTAGTTACAAAATGGAAATATATATATTTAAACATAAAGGTTCAGCTGAAATTCCGAGAGAATTGATTAAAGACAAAATATTCACATAAATTACCCTAATCCATCTTTCATTCTTATTTTAATTTTTGTTGCTTCTGAAATGAAATCACATAAGAGTTTAAATTGAGTTCTGGACTTTATTTGCCCTTATTTTAGGGTTTATTATTTTTAGGTATTTATTATTTCATTTAAAGTATTGCATTCAGGCTTTAAACACCATAAAATATAATCATAATTTTTTTTTCATTTATATCAAGAATGCTAATCTCTAAATAATTCATTGTTCTTAACATGAGAAAATCAAGAGTAAAATAAATGTTAATAAAGATAAATCATTCTTTCATACTTAATTAAACAAGATGATTTATAGTAAATTAATTTTTTTAACAGTATAATGAAAAAGGAAATCTTAAAAATCAATTTTTATGTTTTTATCGTACATTCATTTTAAAATTATTATAAGGGGGAAAAAAAAACACTCTTATTATACATAATTGGAGCAAAATAAATATTCAAATTAAATTTTTTAATAATACATTTTATTAAAATTATAACTTTTATAAGAGTATTATGAACAAAAAATAAAACACTAATTATTTGACAAATAAAATATATAATTTAAGTATAAAATAAGTATCTATTCGTAACAACATTTTTTGTTTATGTTTAACAATATCTATCAAATAAGTTTATGTTTAACAATATCTATCAAAATAAAAACATTAGCAGGTTTTCTTATGTTGAGTATGAAAGAACAAACATTTATTACAAATTTTTCTTATTCAAGCAATTAAAGGTTGAGAATCAAATAAACTCATATTTAAAACAAAAATATAATCTTAAATTACATTATACTTCATATAAAACCTTATCTCTATTAACTTGCCTTTTAATGACAGCAAAACAAAGACAAAGGTATATTTTTTTAACAAAATATAAGCATCTTTTTATATATTTGTATATACAGACATCACAAATTAAAATGACTTGATCAACTTTAATAATTCAAAAATTATTATTTAAATCCTAATTACAGTAGTATCAATACATTAATTTTAGTTAAGTGTTATGTTCCACTGCATGAATTTATTATAATAAGATGAAGTGGCATAGGATATACCATTAAATTATCTTTACCAACATTCACTAAAATGTTTAAGTTACTAAGGTTGTAAGCTCCAGGTTCACAAAACAAAGCCTGAAGTAAAATTTGTACAGAACTATGAGGTTTTAATGTAAGTTCACGTTTACTTCCACTAACCCAGGTGAACCGATGAGGTATTGGGTTATAATTTTCTCCACTAGTGAATGCATTCATGCTCCTATGTAATTGAAGAAAAACAATTATGCATCAATAAAAGTGAACAAATATTGAAGTAAAATAGTAATTAAATTATGTAATCCCTCTTAAGAGATAATTGTTAACTTACATAATTCAACCATATATACATGCACTAAGAAATTTGTCTACATAGCAAAAATCATATTTTCAGTTTTACAAAATAAAATATATATTTAAGTGAATGCTGCCAAAAATTACATTAGAAATAAATTATTTATCATTGTATAATTGAATTAACCCAAAAAAGAACACTGTTTAGAATGTTTAAGAAAATTTTATTTATATTTTTGAAATGTTTCAATGGGTAATTTTTTGCTGAAAACTCCAATCTTAAATTTATGGAATTATTTTCAAATTTTAAGTCAATTGTGAGAAAATAATAAATGAATAAGTGATTTATAAATAGAAAACAATAATTTTTTTAAAAAATCAAATAATTGTGATGCAATTTATTTCTTTTTCATTCTCAAATACAGTTTGCTTTTTGTATTAATAATGATAAATGTTAGAAACATATTTTAAAATAATAAAAGGATATACAAAGTAGCATTATTGAAAATTATAAATGTAATATTTTAACTTATGCTGTCATAATGATTTCCATTATAAAATTTGTAACAGACAAGTTAAACATACCTTTCTAAATGAAAAGAATCATTTAGTACAATGCCTAATTTAGAATCACTAATGTTATGAGCAATAAATTCAACAGGAACTACAACAGCCCTGGAAAATAATTTCAAATAAAATATTAAGGCAATATAAAAAAACAAAAAAAGGAGGTATAAGCACAAGAAAAAATATTTTCAATTTAAAAATCAATTATCATAAGAAAGTAAAAAAATTAAGAGTTAAAATTTTTCAAAAAAGTAGTTTAAATAATTTCAATAAAAAATGCAATATATATAAAAATGTGTATACGTATTTGCACATGCAATCAAATAGCACATGCTCAATTACAGTAAATTAGAAAATATTGTGAAAAAATCAATGATGGTGAAAAATTGGATCAATATCAAATAAAATGTTTTCTAATTCCACAATGTATAATTTTTGCAAAATTCAGTTTAACCATATATAAACAGAAACTTAATTATTGTATGAAATAATTCCATTTTACACTCATGTGCAATAAAAATTCCATCATAAAATACACATATAAAGTGTAATACTACTTACTTTTGATTTTTAAAATCATGTTGTACACAAAATGGATGATTTAATGCACATTTTAATAAAGCTTTTACAGCTAATTCTGAAGGCACATTCATTTGTAACTGGTCAACATCCGAGTCCGGATTTTCGGTTGGAATATCTTCTAACTATTACATCAAAAAGACAATTTTTATTAAAAACAGCATTGAAAATATTGCCAAACATGAAAACTGTGACAAAATAATCTGACACATATGATAAATTTAATAAAATTAAAATAAAATAGATATAATTATATTCATACAAGTTTAGCATTCAAATGAAAAGCTGCACATAGCATTTATAAAACGTTTTAATGAAACTTTAATTTTATTACATTATGTCAAGTTAAAGGGGAAAAACTACAAACAATTAAATTTTTAAAACTAAATTTTATTGCATTAGAACAAAAGCACATTGAATTTGACATAAAATAAAGACTTTTTGACACAAAAAGAAAAACATTTCAATAATTTTTCCAACAATTTCAACATATTGAAGACAGATTACTTTAAAGAGTTAAATAACTGACATTAAAATATATAATAATATTAAATTGTTTGGGCATCTCTCAAGAAGACCTCTTCACAGAGCCCCTTCTTGTGCTGGATTTTCTCAGAGTCAATAGACTTATGGATATTGTCTGACTTCGTCAGACTCTGAAGGACGGGTAACAATAAAAAATATAAGAGCAATAATATAAAATGTAATAGAAAGTCACTGTAAATTTATGCACACAAATGAAAGATTCAAACATAAAAAATCATATTGATGATCTTAAGGATGTTTAACAGAACATCAATATAGTAGATACCTCTGATGGAGCTTTTATTTCAACTATTGATGATTCAAGATTATATATAGGCACATGCTGCAATCCAATAATCAAATTATCATTGCCATCTTTCAGAATTTTTGCCTTTAAGAAGAAATGTTAAATTAATTTAATATTTACCATTTTGATAAAATCTAATTTTTTTTTTTAACAAATTACAATGATGCACCATATCTAAGCTTAAACTAAAGTATGCCTCACTTTCAAGTATTTTATAACATAACAATTAAATTTATTATTATTTAGCAAAAACTAATAACATATTCCTTATTTAGTGAAAAATATTAATAATATACCAATCCTTAATAAATAAAGAAGCATTACATACTTTAAGAAATCTGCAATAACATGTGAACTTTCTTGATAATAATAATAATAAAAAAAAAACTAATAAAGAAATGAATCATGAATTTTTGTTTACAAAATAATATATATATATATATAAAAAGATATTTTCTGTTTCTTCTTTCAGTTCCAATTTTAGTAACTATAAATTAAGTAATTCTTGTTTGTTCTTGTAAATGATTATCAATTAGCAAAAAAAGTATACTTTATTTTTCTGACAAATTCATATAAGGTCTCACAAGCACCCATAAACAAGAAAAAACATTTCAGAATGATATAGAAGTTCACTAATATTTCATTCAATATATACTACATCATTTACAAGAGCATAACATTTCTTAATTAAATATTAAAATAAATAAAATTGAAGAGAACTTCTCTAATAAATACCAATCACATCGATAATTAACAATTGAATTAGGATACATAATATTTTATATATTAAAATGATTTATACATAAATTTAAAACTTTTGTTTAATTTTGTAAAAAGAAGTTTTTCTGTATTCTTTAATATGCTAAAATTTTTTGTTATCTGTTATTCATATTTTTTTTAATTAGTAAATTTCTATGAAGATGTATAAGAAAAAAATTGAAATAAGAAATTTTCCCAAATTTTAATTATTTTTCTCATATTAAATCTAAAAGAAATTTATAAAAAATTCCTATATTTTTTTCCCAATTAAGAACAAATAACTAGATTGTCAAAATGGGACATTTGAATAAGAAAAATGCACCTGAAAAGTAATTCAATGCAAAGAATATATGGCTTAGGCAAAAGTCCAAAGTTTTCAAATAAAATAAAGGATTTCATTGTATAAAGATTTAAATCAGTACATTAAACAAAATCTAGGTAACTGAAAACATTTGAAAAAGATAGTCAGAAAAAACCCAATATTTGAGGGCTGATTCTGATATTTGCCCGGCAGAATATTTTATTGTTCAAAAATAATATCCTTAAACTATACATAATAGTAATGTCCTCTAAAAGCTCTTATTTTAAAGTTAGAGTGCATATGCTTTAGCTGAAAAAATTCTAAATGAAAATTAGATAATGAACTTCCAATGTTCATTAACAATAATAGACACTTTTAATAAAAATTTTCACACTTCATCCAGATAAAAAGATCAAGTATTTATTTAAATAAAAATATATATATAATTCCTTTATACAACTTTATTAACGGGAGTTTTACATGCAACATAATTCTAACAATAAATATTTATTAAATATTTAAAATATCGTTTTTAATTCTATCATCTGAGTAAAATCAATATTTTAACCCATTTTTAATTTTATAATTAATAAATAATGAAAATGATTATTTAGTCACAGCATTTTTAAATATGATATAATTTAGCAATCAGCAATAACATTTTTACATATACAAAGGTACAAAAACGATGGAAAAATAAGTCATGTTATAAATATTCATTTCAAAATTGATGATTTTTAAATTACAAAAGACATCTTGAGTGGAACTAAATTAAAATCATATGATATATTATTTTACATTTAAAATGCTGGTAGAAAAGATTTTAAATAAAAAATATTTTTTCTAAAAAACAAGCTGTAAAATTCATTTATAAAGATGATTGCTTTTAACAAAATCAGTAATTCAACAAGCATTTCAGTGAATATGTTTGCTTGAATAGATTGCATTTCTCCTTTACAGAATTTAGACAAAATATTTAAAATTAATAAACATTACTCTAAGTTGAAAAATAATATTCAATCAATATACAAAATGCAAAGTTATTTAATTAGCATATCTCAAATTGAGAATATTGCTTTCTATACTTGCCATATAAAATATTATTTGAGTCAATAGTTTACTAAAATAATTTGCAGCATAGATTAAATTTAATTACTACATTAATTTTATCACGGTTTTCAGTCTTAAATTGTGATGCAAATGCAAGATTGGTTAGTTGTTTAGGTTTTGTGGTGCAAAGTACAAAAAAGACAAGCTGCGCCAAAAATTAAACTTTAAAGAGAATTTACAAATTTTAGACAAAACCCAAACTCAAAATTAAAAATTTAAAACACAAAAATAAATGTATATATTTATTTTAAAATCTAAAAAAGTATAAGTAAATGAAAGTAAAATTAAAATTCATAAAATTCAAATAAACTGAATGAAACCAATTTCCCTTAAAAAGGCAAAAAGGTTTCAGTGGGGTGACTTCCCCACTAAATCAAACATAGTTAAAAGGTCAGTTGCAAAAAAATAAAAACGGTAAAGGTTAAAATCTGGACCTAAAATTAAAATATGAGAAACAGTATATGGTTCACCACACGCGTTTCACACCATGGATTTAGTTCACTTAAAAACAAATGTTTATGTGTGAAACGTGTGTGTCCGATACAAAGGCGAGTTAATCGAACATCTGCACTTCGTAATGGTAAAACAGATGATGGAATGACGTATGAAAAAATGGCACACAATTTGTTGGAGACCTGCATACTTCATGACTCATGCCAAGGAGAATTTACAAATTTTTTAACAACCCATCTCAGGTCGAAAAGAGATGCAAATGCAAGAAAATCTGTCAATTATAAGGAACATTGAAATTTAATTAGCATAAATAAAATTTGTCTGAGAATTTATTACTAAAAAAAGTCATTAATTATGTCATTTGAATAAACATTCTTGATACACTAAAATTTATTATCAAGCTTTGTGACTTTAGAATCTCCTATTTACATAGACAGATAAAGAATAAAAAAAATTTATACAAAAGAATGTAATAACTATTAAATTACCTTCCAAATGATGACAAGTAAAATAATTATATCTCCTTTTATTCTAAGCTTATCAAAATCTTTTAAAGAAAGAACAGCTTTTAAATCATCACAAGATGAAAGAACAGCATCTAAGTTTAATCCTGATTTTTGACTAAAATCCAAGCATGGAGAAGAACTATTATCAACCTGAAACAAATGTATCACAAGCAAGAAAATTAATCAAAAATTGTTATCGCTTATTGATACAATACTGAAATCTTTCATAATATTAAGGTTTGTACAGATTATCAGTAAATAAATTCCAAGTGGTGTCAATATGTAAATTATTAATTTTAACATAATTTGCCAGTAATTATATAGCCAATTTTTAAATCTTTTTCTTATTTTAACAAATAACATTTGTAAAAAACAAATCACTATTTCTCATTTTCATTTAATTTGAAATTAAGAATTATTTGTTAAATATTAAATGACCTAAGTTTTACATAAGAAATACAATTTAAATAACCAAAATTATTTAATTGCTTAACTATTGCATATAATAATGGATATTTTTAGGAGTTTTAAATTTATTCATAAAACTTTTTCCTAAAAATCTATTGCATTATTAAATATGTATTAACACATTTTCTGCTGAAATAAATATTCTTAAATAAAATTGTGATAACAAAAATAAAAACAATTATTAAAATTTTTCATTTTATATCTGTTACATTAGTTTCTACAACACAAATATAATTTTTACATAGTTATAATACATTTTAATTTAAATCCTTACTCGTTTTTTCTAATCATTACTATTTAATAAAAAAATTCAAAGAACTCTCATTTTATTTTGAAAATCGCTCAAATACTATATACTCATATTCCAGGTGTATTTGTTAATTTCATTATTTAATTAGCCTAATATAATGTACAACTTATAAACTCTAAAACTTTTTCTTTGTTTTTAATTTTAATAATGATTTTTTTTTTTCAATGAAGCTCCCATAAAGGCATATATGTTGGACTTTGCATTTAATGTTGATTTAGCAATTCTTTCAATCTTCTTAATATACTCTATTGGACTTAAAATAAACTTTTCTTTACAGTCCAACAATCTCATTTATAAGAGAGCATTCATTTTTTACAATAACATGCTGTCACTCTACTCAATTAAAAATACCAGAAGATTTTGATTACTCTACCAAAAGCAGAACTAAGCAGTTCTTTGTTAATTATTATATTGAGAACATTTTTTATGTTTCAAATTAGCTATGATTGATTAATTTTTTACCATCAAATTGTTTATAAAAATTTTGAGTTTTAAGGACTTGACCATAAAAATGCAGTATGAAAACAAAATAACTACTTTTCATCAGCATAATAATTTTGCTAATTTGATAGAAAATAAAAATAATCACTAATATTGGGTCACAATATTCAACACATTTTTAAAATTATGGTTCTATAATTTTAAAATTACAAAAAAAAAAAAAAAAAAAAAAAAAAAAAATTGTTAATTTTGAATATTTTAGAAATGACAAAAGAAGTTTTAACATTTTACTTAAAATGTCAAATTCATTATTTATCAAAAAGGAATTTGAAGGTCTAAAAATAAAATCTTTCATGCACAGATAGAAGATTGCAAAGGGACTCAATATACTTCTTTATAACTGATTAAAATAAAATGATAATTTAAAAAAGTTCCATGATTTGTTCCTTAATAAATCTTACTTTAAATACTATTATAATCTTGTTAATATTTATTAGGTTGACATCAAAAACTGATATTAAAAAATTTTCAATCAATTTCAAAATTTATAAAAAATTATGAATTCATCATTTTCCCAAATTAAAAAATTATAAAGGATATAAAAAAATTTCTGAGATCTTTTTCATTATTTTTAGTTTAAAATGTCAGGATTTTCTAAAGTTTTGAAAAAATTACAGAGGTTTCATAGTTACACAAACTTTGTAATAAGCAATTCAGAGAAATCAATTAACAAATACAATCTTAATATAATAACTATCAAAATGTAATATTTTTTATAAAGTTTCTAATAAAGAAAAGTTTATATCAATATAATCTTCTACAGTTAACAATATGAGTTTAAAGTATTTTCATCAAAAGTTTAAGAAATGACAAAAAAATTTCAATGACAAAGCTTTGGTTTTCTCCATTCAGCCTATCCTCTATTGGTTATTATAAAAACTTGATCACTTTAATGGTTAATTCAGTGCAAAATTTTTTCACTTAAAAATATTAGTTATCATGTTGTTACTAATATAAGTAATAAAAATATTAGTTACATGTTGTATTGTTATTCCTGATACAATTTCATACTTATAATTAAGAATGTCAATAATGAAAAAAATTACATTTTTATATAATTTGCCCTTTTCTTCAAAGAGATCATTATGCACTTGTTAATCTTTAACACAGCAATATTTTCTCTAAATCACAAAAATTCATTAAAATTTTATGGACTAAATTTTTTTTTTGTGTGGAATTAACACTGTTATGAGCATTATGTACACTTGAATAAAAATGAAAATAAACCACAGGAAAAATATGTTAATTTTTTTTTATTTAAAATGAATGAGAACTGCGATCATTGAAAGAATTAGACAGAAGAACATGCAAAAGTCATTATGTCAAAAACCACTAGAATTTTGTTTATATGTAAGCAATGATTAATACATCCTTGAAAGTATTTAACGTTGTGTATTATCATGTATTGTAGAATTAATATCTATGCCTTTTCCAAAAGATTTAGTTAAGGAAATTAAGAAGAACTTGCAGGGATATAATTTTATTCCTCATTTACTTGTGAAAAAGTAGAAAATTAGAGAGTTTTAATAAAACAATAATAAAGTTTTTTAAAATAAAATAAACAAATTGAGAAAAAACAAGAACAATTGAAATATATAGATTTTCAATTCATTAATAAAATCCTATTTGGATTAATTGCAAAAAATATACACTCTTTTCTACAATTACAATGCAAATTATTCTGATTAAATTTCACAAAATATGATCGTGTTAAAAAATAACTATATCAATACAGGTTAATTTTTCATTATTGATATTTTAAAGAAATAATTATATAGATAGCAAAACTGATGCACAAACATTGTAATGAAAATTAAATAAAAACTTACTTCAACTCTTCCCATTGGAATGTGGGAGAATACTTTTATTCGTTGACTAGACACTGAAAGGAGAGACATTTTCAAAACTTACGATCTTTTTAATACACATTTATATATTATTAGCTATTTTAACACTAAAATTATGGGAAGGAACTCAGGGAATAAATTATCATTTATAAATCCGTATGTAATCAAAAATTTTTTTTAAAAAAGAAAAGTGAAAAACCTTTGGCACAAAAAACAAGCAGTTAATATTTTTGTCTTTAGTCTTTAAAGTACATTTTAATGAAAAGTATTTAATCTTCTGTTAATTTGTATGTTACTTTCAAATACAAGAGACAAATATTAATGAAAAAATTATTATAATAATGAAGACTTTTGTAATCATTACAATAGCAACACTTTTTATGTATCAGATTATTTTTTCATAAATATTTTTGTTTGGTTTTTTGAAATTTTTAACTTTTTAAAATTTTTTTGTTATAAATAATATTTATTTACCTGTAGTTTTAGGATCAAATCCAATAGCTTTCAAGCTCAACATCAACGATTCTTCAGAACGTATCACAGAAAGATCTAGAAAATTATTTAGCAAACATTCATACTGAAACATAATCAGTTTTCTAGCATAAAGCCATAAAATGTTTAATTACAACATAATACAATTGATTTTTTACAATTATAAATTTATAATAAAAAGTTTTAGCGCATAAAAGATATTTTACAGTAAAATAAGCTTTTCTAAGCAGATAATTTACAAATATAATCAGAGTTTAAAAACTTGCAAAGAAAGTTTAACAACTTAAAAAAATTAAATATGGATCTTAACATCCCAAATTTCTTAAAATAATTCAGTGAAAAAAAAATTTCTTTTTCATTACAGGAAATTCAATCATTACAGGAATACAAGAAATTATTCATCATAAAAAGAAAACAAGTATCCACTTTAAGGAAAATTAAGAATTTCTAGAATGAATTGAACTACTTCAAAAATAAAGAATAAGTTCAAAATCTCACAGTTAATGTGACTGTTAAATAAGAAAGTTGCATATATAATTAAAAATAAAGGTGCATTCCTATCATATTGAACTGCCAAATTTATAAATACAGTATAATTTTCTTTCAAATATTTTTTCAACATTAATTGCAATAATTTTAAAACCATTAAAAATTCAATTAATCTTTCTTTTTTTAGGCTTCCTTATAATAAATCTTATTTTAATACTTTATTTAAGTTTCCATTTGTGTAACTTAATTCAATATTTTATTCATTTCAATAACAAAAATAAAATAATCACACTAACTACACTTCATAAATATTTGATATTATTTTAAAGCAAAATTGCAATAAATAACATAATTTACAACACAATGCACTTATAATCAAATTTTTTGCCTCCACTCATATATCATTTAATTGATTTAAACATATTTTGTGATATTTTACTTTACACACAAATATATTATTCTAGCTATTCATTGAAGTACAATTTTTGATACTCACAACAATTTATATAAAATATGCTTCATAGTTAAATTCATAGGCCTTTAAGAAAACAAGAAAAAATTCAAAGTGAAAAGGAATAAATTAAGTGTCACTGAAGTATAGAAAATTTTTATCAAATGTAATTAAACAAGTATTGAAGGTTTCATAATCTTGATTCTTCATTGCTTTTATTTTTGTCTGACATACATAAGGTTAAATGAAATCTAAACCTTATGTAGATATATAAAAATTTATGATTCTTCATACTTTGCACTCATAGCTAATTATATCTTAAAAATAGCTAAAGCTACACAAAATTTAAAAATTGCTAATTCCTTTAAAAAATTAAAGTTCTTAGTATTAAAGTTGTACTGAATTTAGTTAAATTAAGATTTTGATTTTCCTTATAATGTTAGTAAAATTTATATTAATACACTAAACAAATTTAATAAAAATTTTTATTCAAGAGCTATTAAATTAAAATATACAATGTTGAGTTTGAGTTTTATTTGATAATTTAAGCTTTAGCACATGACAGCATATTGTTTTAGATCTTATGGATCAGGAATTCTGAATCACAATAAGCATACATACTGAAGAAATCAAAACTAAATTATATATATATAAAACTATTTTGCTTGTATAGCTTCAGACAATTTGGTTTTTAAGAAATAAAAGCATTAATTTGAATACATTTTACAAGTCTTTTATTTTATTTTACTTTCTTTCTATTCCATACTCAAAATTTAAAACAGTCTAATCTTTAAATGAATAAAAAAACTAAATTGGAATAAGATTTACAATTACAAATTTTTGAATAAAAATTTATAAAACAGATAAAAAACATCTGCTATTAGGGTTAACAAAAGTAAACATTAAAAATAAAATGCTTTTCAATAAAATTATTAGAATTAACATCAACATTGCTGTAATTATTTAAAAAATATTTCTGTAACCATAATTAATGACACTACATTTTTGAAGAATGAAATTATTTATTTAAAATAATTTCATATTTTTCATTATTGACTTATCACAATTATAAAACTTAAATAACAAGATAAATAATAAGATAAATGGAAACAGATTAAAAGCAATTGAAAATTTCCTATAGCAGTTTATAATTATGTAGATTGTTAACTAATGTGTATATATTTAATTAAGAAACTCTTTATGTAGTTCACTAATAAACTTTTAAGGGCTCTCATTAAATTAACATTTCCCTCAAAGCAATTTGTATAATTTTAATATTAAAAATAATCATTTTTCTATCACACTGCTCTCATATTGAAAATCTTTTTAAAGGGTGAAAAATTAAAAAAGATAATAATAAATAGTAATTATATGAAGACTGAAAAAATTAAAACAATTTAACACATAAAATAATTTATCTAAAATTAAAACAAGATTTAAATTCTAATTTGCTGTTATCAATCAAAAACTAGTTTAGATAAAAAGCTAATTTGTAAAATATATCCAAACAATGAATATTAGAAAAGTCAAATAAAAAAAATTGTAAAACATAACATAATTTCTGAAACAAATGCAACTCACACACAACAATAATTTAAACTAATAAATATAAACTCAACCAATTTGTAAGATTTAAAATTAGTAATTAATTCTGTAAATAACTAAGATGTTAAAATATAAATCATAATATTATAAAAAAATGCCTACAGAAATTTTTTTATTATATTGATAAAAATTCAAAAATCTTTCTAAAGAAAAAATTGTTTTCTAAAATATTTACAGTCTTAAATTTTAATTATATAAACATTTGATTGCAATTTTACTGTTTTCATCTATTAAGAAAAAAGAAATATAATATATTAAGCAAATGAGGCAAATTATGAATATTTTGATAGAAATAAAAAAAAAAAAACTTTTCCAAAATATTTTATTTTTAGAATAGAATTTGCATTTATTTATAAATAACAAATAAATTTTAAAATAAATTAGAAACCACAACAAACTTAATTATTTTTGATAAATACATCATTATTAAAAGGAAAAATTTAAGCATACTTCTTCGACAGGTTTCTTCTGATGGCAAGAAACACCAGTTTTCACTAATGCAAGATATTTGAATAAGGCTAACCTGATTCAATTCCTAAAATAAAGATAATAGAAATGAACATTACAATATTTTTTTATAGAAGTAAAAGAAATGGATACTTTTGAATTATAAATAATTGTTTCTTATTTTATCTACTCAATTAAAAAATTAAATCAAGTATCAAACTTGATAATTAAACTGATGAAATTTCTAACGAATTCTCAAAATTAACACAATAAAACTTAATTTAATGTTAATTTTGTGCTTTTAATATTTGCATGTAAATTGAAACAAACATAAAATGAAGTATAGTTCAAATATTACTGAAAAATTTGATAACTTTGTTAAACAGAAAAAGAAACAAAAGTATAACATCAAAAATAATATATAAAAGATAATAATAAATGAAAGTTTTGCACCACCACCAATATCATTTGTGCAAGCAGTTTATGTAGGCATGTTCGTTTATATTTTGTCAGGTGATTTTTTTTATTTGAAAGGAAACTTTGTTACGAACACAGAATTAAGATCTGTAAAAAACATTACTATCATTAAGTATAAGGTATCATAAATAGCATTATCATGCTATTAGATCAAGAACATCACTTACTTCCAGTTCTGTTGTAAAAAGTCAATTATATGTACAGCTTGATGTACTGCTGCTTTATCATGATGCTGAAAAAGTTTGATACCGAAAGTTTAAAAACAAGGACTATAACATCCAAGAAACAGAGAACTCTGGCATACCAACTGATGTTGTAAGACTAGCCAATGAGAGCTTGTGGAAGAAAATCAGTATGCTACAATTAGAGATCTAGATAAGAAGTTTGTTAGCACTACATCCATCACATGTGCTATGCATCGCACAAACCAGATGTACAAGTTCAGTCAATGAGTGCCACATCAACTGACTTAAGCAGATTCAGATATCAACAGAAAGACAAAATTTTGGATCGGATTGTCACTTGTGACAAAAAGAGGATTTAGTTCATCAACACAATCTGAAAAGAGAATTAGTCAGCACCAAATGAGTCCATCAGTAAAAGCACAATTTGATAAACAAACATATTATGCACTATACCTAGTGGGACTGCTGTTCAACAGTATATGAGAAAAGGTAAAACCATTAACAGTAAGGTTTACAGAAAAACATTAGTCAGTGTTGATACTGATCCATCAAGGTAAAGCAAGACCACATGTGCCAGCATTCATCAGTCAGGCTCTGTATGGATTCAAATGGGATCTTTTGCTACGCCGACTATATAAGCTCAACATCGCTCCTTCAGACTTCTACCTTTTCACACCTTCAGTTACATCTTGCTGGAGCTATCTTCAATGACCCATAAGATATCCACAATGAAATTGATCTGATTTTAGATAAAAGGCTACCAAGTTTCTGCACTGAATATTTTGAAAAACTAACAAAATATTAGCAGAAAATCATACATTTGGGTGATTACCATCTGTATTAATAGTATTGCTTTTATATTTTTTTCTAAGTTTACTAAAAACTTTTGTTGTAAACCAATTTCTCTAGCATAATTGAGAACTCAAATATTCAAAATAAAAATATTTCATAATAAAAATTAATAAAAAATTTTATATATTAAATTATTAAAGAAATTTTATTAACAAAATCTATAAAATATTCTTAAATGGAGAATATTTTATGCCAAACTGAATCAAGTAAAGCTTAAATTAATGAAAAATTTGATATGATTATAAAATTGATTCCAAAAGGAATCAGTTGCCTAAGAATTGCTTAAAAGCATATAAAACTAAAGCCCATCTGCTTAACAATAAAAGTTGCTTGGGTTTATTTGGCACAAGGTCTAAAAAGGACAAGCTGGGCCAAAACTATGTTTGAGTTAATAATTCATAAATTGTAAAAAACCCAAGCAACATTAAAATCAAATTAAAATACAAAAAACATCACAGGGATATACTCCACTCTTAACGAATTATCCAACAGATGTACCAATCGCTTGATCTATAAAGCCGATTGATGTGCTGAGGACCACAACACATCTCCCGTTTACCTGAAGCAGAGGCCAAAGTAAGGTGGCCTCTGGGGGCCTCAATTACCAGGATCCTCCTTTCCAGGGACACGGGTCTCCATGCATGGCAAACACGTGGGTGATTTAGTCCTCAAGAGTAGCTATTAGCACCAGAGTGGCGAAAGCTGTTCAAAGGAAGCCCTCAACCTCATCAGAGGCAACCACAATGAGGGAGAATAAGAAGAAAAGACAAAGGGGAGAGGAGAGAAGAAAAGAAAGAAGAAGACAGATCACTGGGGTACCTTGGGATTGTGACAACCATGTTTACTTAAAGAAAGTAAACCCCCTGAGGGGGTAACACTAGAAGAGACACCATTAAGTGTGTTTCAAATACAATGATGACAAAATGCATGAAATAGTATTTTTATAAGACTAATTCATTTAATCCTGGTATTTTGTTAAAGTCTATTTTTTTTAATCAAAAACCTATTTAATTTTAAAATAAAATTAATGCCATTGCTGTTGCATCATCATTACTTTCTTGTTTGTTTTGATTGCAAAATAAGCTTATGCAAGAAAAAAGATGACATACTGCATTTGAAAAAAAGGTCGAATCTTTTAGGATCTTCACAAAAAGGAAAAGAAAAAAAGAATTTTCTTACTTATAATATTATAGAGCATAATTATATAAATGAAAAAAATATAATTAATATATTTTCATGTATTATTTATGCGATAAATTTGCTATCATTCATTATTCATGGTACACATGAAAGAAGATATTATCAAAAAATAATTTTTTTTTCAGTGCATATATTATAGCTGATGAACATTTGGTTTCTTTTAGAGGAGACTGTACATCAACAGTATGATAAAAATCCAGCAAAATTTGGCTTAAAATTTTAGGTTTGTAAATAATTGTAGTAATGAAACCAGTTACGTTTGGAATACACAACATATTTGAAGAAAAGGTTAATCAACTAACAGTATTTGGAAAGGCTTTTATTGTCGATTTCTTTTATGGTTTAAAGGAACATAATATAATGCATAATTCTTCTTCTTACTTGAACAGATATCATTGAAGATGAGCATAGCAATGATTTTAATTAAAAGATAAAAACATCCATTCTTCCTGTATTGTACCAAATTAAAAAATAAGAACATTTATTCACCAACATTTCTGTTGATGAATGACACCATGTTTGTCTTATAAGTATCCACAAGAAAATATGTTATTGTTCAAAACAAACAAAATGCAGAAAAAAATCATTTCTTAGTAAAAATGCAATTAGCAATCTTCAATTATAATACCAAATGGTGCTAAGGAACCTTATATAAAATGATCCCATGCCATAAGATCATATTTATAAGAGGACAAATTTTTATTCAGCTGCAATAAAAAAAGTATGTCTGAATTAGAAAGAATTTTGAAAATGGAAAGATAAAACAATGTCAAGACAACGACTCAATGAGCATTGAGTTAGTTCCTAAGTAAAGGAGTCAGGTGCATGAAAAAGAATCTGAGTAAATCAGGTAATAAATCACAAAATATTTACATATATTGTAATTAAACCAAGTATGTGCAAAATTCTTGTGTGGATAAGTTGCTTAGCGATGAATATTTGCGAAATTGAAAATAAAGTGACAGAGTAGATGACCCTGTCTATATTCATTTCATAAACACAAAAAAAGTTACACTTTTATTTCAATCCAAATTTCTTTCTTTTTTTAAAATAAAGAGGAATTATATTTGTAGTAAAATTTTTACTTTTATTATATTAATATTATGTAAAATATATTAA
>JAPDSC010099818.1:70022-109306 GCA_026290005.1 Latrodectus geometricus | reverse complement strand
GTAGAAAGTATGATCAGATATCTTAATCTACATTTAAAGAATAATAAATAAGAAATAAATTTCTGTAAATGTTATTTTCTGCAGTACAATATGCTTAGTAATATAAAATTCAGTTAAATTTAATTTTCAAAATAACAGTGTTACAAATTGATATTGCTCATTACTATAAATTATAACAATACTTAAGTTATTAAGTCTTGTTGACTTTCTAATAAAAATGCTTAACCTTTCATGAATGACAATGCACTTTAGTGTGAAATATGTAGACAAAAATTTAGAACAGACAATGGTGTACACAAGCTATTTACATATTATTTAAATGATTTTATTTTATTATTCAAAAGAATAACTTGTTTCAAAAACTTCATACTTACAAAATTATATTTTTTATAAATTATCATTTGTTACTCAGAAATTTGATTAATACAAAAAACACTAAAAGAATAGGTGAAAGGATATTTTTGTATTATACTAAAATTTATGTATAATTAAATATACTGTGAAATAGTCTATTTTTTATATTTAAAAGTTTAAAATGAGCTATTATCACTAAGAAGCAAAAAGCATCAAAGATTTTGAAGGAAAAACTATAATCCTTCACATATTTCAAAAGTGAAATCTTAAAAAATAGTAAACAAAAATCTTTTAAATCAAAAATTTTTTTGTTAAATCATTAAAAAGATTTTTGCTATCTAGTCTTGGAAATATATTACAGAATGAAGGATAAACTATAAAATCTCTAAGAAATATTTTAATTTAAATACTTCAATAGAACTTCTAAGAAGACTATTGAAGAGACTTGAGAAAATTATTAAAAAGTATTTATAATAGATGACAACTGGATGAATTTAAGTAACTGCAATAAAAAAAAAAAAAGATTCTATTATTGCAAAGGAGAAAAAAATTCAAAACAAGGATGAAAAAGTTTTCAAAGAAATTTGCAATTGTTGTTAATTTCAAATAAACTATGCAATTAAAAATAAAGAACTGAATATAAACATTAAGGTCAATTCCAAATACTACCACAGAGATAATTTATTTCAAATAATCAAATTTAAATTAGTATTTACCACCTGCCATTAATTGTTAGTTAATTGTTCTGTTCCTTATACTCCAGAACTAACTTCCTGAGAGGAGCGATAAATATATATATCTAAACTATATTTTTTAAAGCTTATCAATTAAATTTCCTGAATAATGAGCTTCTACATTCGAAGACTTTCAAATGTGCACTTTCTAAACACTAAACACTGCTCTCTCTTATCTTTTCATTATTATATTTTTTTACAAAAATATGTTCAATATAATAGGATCAAATACTTTGAAAGTAATATTAAAAGAATTATTAACAAGGAATTTATGAAGAATAATAATTAGAAATAAAGAGTTATCACATAAACTGAAGATATAAAAGACACAAATTTCATGTAAGCCTGAAATAACAGGAAAATAAATAACGAAATAAGTTAAATGCTTCAATAATGCATTATACAAATGAGGCAGATAAAAAGAATTTTCATTTATAAAATTTAATAGAACTATTTTCCTTAATATCATATTCTTAAGTCATTTGTTTTCACAATAAATTATAGTGAAAGCAAGATATTTCAGAGACAGAAATACTTTTTATATGTCAAAAGAACTAAGTAACTTCAAAATGAAGAGATCAAAAACTCATTTTTTAATTGTATTAACATATATATAATTTTAAAATATTTTTTAAATACTTATGTAATTATAATAAAATATAAAGTGGTATTACATCCAATTTCCAAATACAAATATTATAGACTAAAACTAAGAAATTAATTTTTAATACTTTTCTTCTTCCTATTTTTTTTTTTTTTTTTGAATCACGAAAACATTAACAAATAAATTATTTTAATTGAAAGCAATTGAAAAACTAGTCTTACAAAATCAAATATTTTATATAAATAATATTTATAGATTTTGTTTTTAGCATATAATACTTGAAATTAAATTCTAATACAAACATTTTAGAAGGTAACACAAATTTATCCTAGAGAATATTACGTAAAAAACACATAATAAATGAGATTCTGATAAATTAAATTTTAATATCAATTCTATAAACATTGGAGGAAATGTTTATTACTTATAATTTGGCATTTGAAATTTTTCTGATTCATTTTAAACCAGTGAGTAAATTTTACAATTTCATTATAATATAAATTAATTTTATTAAGATGTGGTGGCCTGATTGATTAGGAGATTCATTTTCATCATCTGTAGGTAGTGAGCTCGAATCTGACCCAACTGAAGATCTGTTTTATTCGCTAATAGCAGCTGGGGCACAGTAAAAATATGCCTAAATTATGAAGACCCACTTACAATAGCACATCCACTAGGTCCCATCACTTTTGCCCCTTGAAGTGATGAAAGATAGCTGAGTATTATATACAACAATTTTATAAAGTTTGAATATTAATAAATTTATAAATTATTAATAGTTTTATAAACTATTTGACATACAAATTTAACTTATCAGTTTGAAGAACAACACTGTAAAAATATTTAAAGCAGATTAAAACTTGAGTTGTGCTATAAGAAAAATTGCATAGAAACTTTCTATTTGAACAACTATTTATTGTAAAAATTTGATTTATTCCCATATTAAAAAGAATTCAGAGCAAACAATTCTACATTTATAATTTTGGTCAATTATCTTACACATATTCTTCAAATTACAATTGAAATTTAATAAATGATGAAGCTGAAACTTTTTTTAGATAATATAAAGAGAAAATCTAATCACCTGATGAAAACCTGGTTCATTCTGTATACTAGCTTGTTCTTGTTCAGGATTATCTGACTGAGGTACAAACGTCCATAAAAGGTACACATCATTAATTTGAAGAGTCACCGACAATGGATTCTTTAAAGTTAACTCTACTGTAATTGTTTCTAGAAATAGAATATTTTTAAATAAAGTAAATATAATTTTATAACATTTACCTTAAAAACATTTTAAAGTGAAAAAATCTATAACACTACATTTTATATTAATTTTTAAATGTATATTCAAATTATGAAAATTTTAATGAAAAATATAATTAACAAAAGAATATGTATTAAAGTTATCACTTTCAAAATCAACTCAGAAAATAAATTACAAATAAGTCTATCACTTACCATCAACAACTGCTTTTGGTTTATGAGAATTATCAGATTTATTTGTGAAGCATTGTAATTGGTTATAAGTAAAGATATTGTTTGTACTGCGAGACAAAACTATTTCTTCTAATTTTCCCCAAATATGGTTATTAATATCGGCTCTATCAAAACCTCGGCCAGTGACATATAGTGGTCCATCTTAAAAAGCAACATAAAAGAAACCATTAGAACGTACATTTCTCATAATTAGTTTATAAATTCCAATACAAATATTATAATATATACAAGTTTTTAATAAAATTATAATAAGGCTAAATGTTTTGATTTATAAATATTACACAAGTATAAAAAGCAAAACAAATAATATAATTCATAAATTAAGCAATTGGTTAAAAAAATTAAACTGAAAAATCGTAGACATTTATTTTTAATATAAAAAAAAGGTTGAAATTAATGAAATATTTCATGTTTCATTAAATTTCATTTAAAAAAAAATTATCTGAGGAGCTTACTTTCGATTAAAGAAACTATCATATGGAATAATTTTATTTTCCATTGAAAATGAAGTCTTTTCACATTACATGACACTTATAAGTAAAATTAAAATGAATTAAGTAGTTTGAGAAACCATTGTTTGAATAAATCCGTTTGTACAGATTATAAAGAAACAAATTCTCAGATTTTTTTTAACAGTCATTAAATTCTTTGAAGAGGTAAGGCATTCATAAGTAATATTTCTTGATCTAATTATTTTTGGCTTAATATATCCAACTATGTACTCATAATGATTTAAATTATACTTTCAAATGATGAATACAATAAATATTTACAAAATTATTTAAAAAGCATTACATGAGTGTATACCTACAATAGAAACAATTTCATTCAAGTAAACCTAATTCTTGACACTAATTACTTAAATAGAAAAAAGAATATTTGAATATTTTTGGGGTTTTAAAGTTTTACATGCTTTCTTCCTTTGTGAACTTAAAACAGGTATGAAAACAATTACAATTATATTTAAATTAATTGTTTGTCACAAAAATGTTCAATTATTTCTTACTATTTAATAAATAATAAACTTCTAAATAAAGCTAACTTAATAATAAAAAAATATTTACATATATATATATATATATATATATATATATATATATATAATTCCAGAATTATTTGTTTATCTAATTATTCAAAATACTGATATATTTTAATGCATAATTAAATTAACTCCTATTTCTCTGAAGCTCCAAAATAATAAATTTTATTTTGTAAGCAATAATAATTTGTATTTATTATACTTTTGTTTTTTCCGTATAATATTTTGTCACAGATTTTTCAAGTTCATTTATGAAACATTCAAAGCATTTTTTTTGTCTTAAGTTTCTCAGTTCTAGATGATTTTGTTTCTTGAAATATATTCTGAATTGACATTAGACAGAGTAACAAAATTATGCTTTACATTTTACAACACAATATGTGAACATAACAGTTTATAATAATTGATTAAATTTCAATTATTTATACTATTTATGTATTATTCACAATCATTAATTTAATCATTTTTCTATAATTAAAATGCATCAAAGATTAGAATTTTATACAAATTTCCAAAATATACATTGTTTTTATTTATAAAATTATTTATTGAAAAAAGACATTAATGGAAATATTATCAATAAATAGTGTTTTCAAGTGAAATTGCAAAATACAATAATATGTCAATTCTAATATCTTTATGAAAGCTCATAAAAAATTAAAATTGTAAATTTTGTTTAATTGAAAAGTAAAGTCTAATTTCCATTTAACAATTTGTATTAAGCATTAGTTCTAAAGAAAAAGAATTAAAATAATACAGATGTAAACTGTACTAATTTCTTTCTTTGGAATTATACAGAAAAGGAATAGAACTAAACAGAAAAAGATTATCTTACATTATAATATTAACATATATTCTTTTAAAAGTAAATAATTCTTTATTAAAATTAACCATTTTGTTCAATAATAGTGATCACAAAAATAATCAAATTAAAACTGAATGGTATCAAAGATATCAATAGCATTTAGGTCAGTATATCTCTTATGATCAGCAGCAATCAAATTGAGAAAACAGAGAGCCTTCCTTATTTTATAATAAATTTGAGAATACTATTAATTTAAAAAATCTTAAACAAGAATTGGACCAAACTGGATTAGTAGGCAACTGTTTTTTAGTTCCTGATCAAGGTCTTGTTTCCATTATTTTATCTTGCTTAGATTTGGTGGGAATGCTAGAAACTAATATTTCAATTATTTTCAGCCCATTTCCTTAGAATTTCAAGTAAAAAGTGAAAAATATATATAACACATGCCAACTTCTAACAACAAATTTTTTTTAACAAATTAAGTTTCTAGGAGTTATTCATTATTTTTTAGGAATCAACTCAAATTTCCATAGCACCAGAAAAAAATAATTTTACACATGATTTATTACATATTTTGAAATGTGTAATAGAAATTGTAAAAACCAATCAAAATATTATTATTAATAAAAATTGCAATCAGATTTTTGTGCAGAAAATATAAAATTTTTATAATAAATACTATAGTAAATAAAATTTACTTTCATCACACTTGATATTTTCTGTTAAAAGAACTTTGGTTACTTCTGAATGAACAATTGGTACAGGCAAAGTTGGAAGACCTTTTCCTGACTTCTGAATTAACAGGCGCTATAATAGTAAGAAGGGATTTTTCTAAATTTTCATTAAATATAAGAACTATTAAGATAGAATTTTATGGAAAAAAAAAAACTGCAAATATTCCTATAAGCAATAAAACAGTGTTTTTAAAATTAATTTAAAATTTTTTAAAAAATTCAAGACAGATTGTACAGGTCATTAAACATTAAAAAAATTAAAAATTTCTCATATTATTTGATGATAATTTGTAAAATATAAAGAATTAGTAATTATATTCTAATTGTTTTGACAGTATATTTTAAAACATATTGATGTTATATTTTCAAATAAAATTTACTTTTACAGTATATATTCAAATATATTTATTTCTGTATTTAAAATTTATTGTCTAATTTAATTTTACAAAAGCATAGGAGTAAATTATAGTTGTATTTTGCCAGTATGTAATATTTCAATAAATGTTAAATTCTGGCAATGTTTAAAAAATTCAAAAATTAAATAATTTTTAATGAAAATATTTAATTTTTTAATTCTTTAAACATTGTCATAAAATATTATTTAAATACAAAAATATTTAGGAAAAAAGAAATTTAAGCAACAACTAATATGAGTTGTTGCTTAAAGTTCTTATACAAATTTATGCACTTGTAAAAGAATACACAAAGTACAAAATAAAATTTGGAAACATTATTTAAGATATGTGCATAAAATACACTAAATAGCATAATTAAAAACAATTATGATTTAGATAAATTTTATAAAAAGATATTGTTTTATTAAATTGTTAATACTTCTTTTATATCATAAATAATAATCATAACAGACAAATTTTAACAGATTAAAATCAAAAGAGAGGATTAAATAAATCATTTCAATAAAACAATCACTTTCATTTCTGCGAAAGAGAATTTTCTTGAAAGAAATGAAAGTCACTTATAAAACATTCTAAATATTTTCATAAAATTTTTTCAACCAATTTTGTTTAGTTTAATCTTTTGATTTCAATATTTTTAAATTTGTTTTCTTTTATTATTTTATATATCACAAAAAAGATAAATTACTCAAAAATAAATAATTTAATCTTTTCTTTTTAATAAAAATCTATCTACATCATAATAATTTTTTAATAAACTAAAGCAATTAAAGTACATTGATTTAAAAATAACAAATTGCTTCAATTAACACAGTTTTTTAATTCAAGACTCCATAATGTTGTTTGATTATCAATTTAGACAAATAATTAAATTATCAAGAAGTATCAGAGAAAATTTTTAAAACAATTCAATAACTTCTATCAATTTCATTATACAACTTCTGTCACCAGAAACCATTTTTTAATTTACATTTCAAACATAAAAAAATATATTCCATCATTCAGCCAAACAAGCCAATCAGCCAAAAAATAACTTTGTTGACTTTAAACAAGTAAATTATGCAATATTATATATTTCTAAAATTTTCTTCTAAAATTAATTCCCACAGTTAAATGAATAAAATGATTGAACAAATTAGCAGATTATAAAAATGTTACTTTACCAAGGTAAACACATTTATATATTTAGATGTTGATATTGCAATGCAAATCCTTCATATAAAATAAATCTCAAATTGCATCACATAAATTATTTTTTTTCTTCACATGTAACACTATTTTATCAAAGAAATGTTTAAATAGTTAAAATAAACTCTACCGATAGATAAGAATAGATTGTATGATCTACAATTATCAGTAAGTCATGACCATTTTCCTACGTGTTCTATTATGCTTAAAGTATGTAAGTGAAAATTGTGGCCTGAAAATTTTATATCTGAGGTTCATCTTTTAGAACCGAAATTTCTGAGAAACATACAAAAATTGTAAGACATTCAGAAAATAATATTAACATTAAATAAATGAAGATATTCTATTCTTAAATAAATTTGAATACTGTGGGTTTAAAATTTAAAATGTATAAAAAAATATATTTTAAGCCATTTAGGATCAAATGAATATAAAAATCATAGAAGCATGCTTAGTACTATATTGCACATAATAAGGGTTTTCTTGTTAAGTGACCTTGCTTATTACATAATTTTTTTTTTTTTAGTTATGTAAAGTAATATGATAATGAAGGATTAACAGTATTATTTTAAAATTATCACAATAACTGAGTAAGAGAAAATATTTTTGAAAACTTTATATAACTTATAAGTAACATTTCAATATAAAGTTAACAAAATGTTAAGAAAATGTTTCCACAAACTCTTATAAAATAATATAAACAAATTAAAACATTTACAAACTTTCAAAACAAAAATATATTCTCTAAGATAATTTGCTTGTTCAGAAGCTGGTAATTGACAGTTGGATATTAATAACGGTTCGAAAGCAGAGCATGCACTTTCTAACTGATCTAGTTGAATGGAAAGGCGACCAATGGTGAAATTGATATGATTATTAGCAAAATTCCAACCAATGGAACGGTAGACCTGAAAAATAACCAAGAAAATATATAATAGTATAAAAGATTAAATGCATATACCTTTTATAATTATAAAAATTTAATCAGAAATATCTTTTTTTATATCAAATAGAAAATATAAAAGTTTAAGCACAAAATATAATATACTTGTTCAGCTTGCTTGTATGATCTTAAAGCATGCTTCCTTTGGCCAGCTTTGCTAAAACGATGTCCAGCTAAAATTATATGGAATGCATATTTCCTAATTTTTGGTGGTTTACAATTGATATAACAGTATGCAGCTTGTTCTAAGCAGAGTGCACTAGGCAAATCTGCATCACTAGGCATCCGTACAAACTGCAAAGCAGCTTCTCCATATAAGCCCTTGGATTTTAGGCATTCTGTACTTAAAAATGTTGCTCTTGTAGCCAAATCAGGTAATCTGAAAAATGTCATAAGAAAGATTTTTCAATCATAATTAATTTTTCAATTATTTTATAAAAATTACAATTAAAACCATAAAAAAATTATTAGGATTGTCATTGTCCCTATTAAGATAATCATCAACCAATTGTCATTTGAAAATAAAATTTCAATAAAAAACTTCACAGATACAAATTTAATTGATTCCAAAAAGAAAATTTATTCACACAATACAAGTAATAAGATGAAATATTAATATGTTTAAAACTAATTTATAAAATGAAAAGTTTTGATTTGTTTGTTACAAAATGGTTATTTTCTGCACACAAGGGCTAATTAAACCAGGTTTGCAGTTTAAAATGGATTCTGAAGCACTACAAACATTCAAACCCGAAGTAGGATTTGAACTCTAACTGTTGAGCCACAAACAACAGCGAAAACCATTTAGCTAATAAATTGGGAAAATAGTTTTAAATACTGTTTAATAAATTTGACCATGACTAACTGTTTTACATCCAAGAAAAACTGTTAAATGAAATTTATTTAGGACATAAAATGTAATATTAAACTGGTTCACAAATTTAGAAAATACATTTTATAGATAATTATACATTCTAAATTCATACTATTTTTTGAGTATTCATGACTGGCATTTATCAAAAAATAATCACTATTCAAGATATTTTATAACATAGTTTAGTTTTACTTTCATAAAACTTTATTTTCTGCTAAGCCATTTTACATTTAAGCCACTTTATCAAACTAATTAAAAAAATTCTAATGAGAACAAAGAAACAATAATGAAGTTACATTACTTGCAAGTATGAAGGTAAGTTGTAATTGCACTTTCTATATATCGTAATGGATATTCTTGACTACTATTGTTTTGCATAAAGACAGATAAAGCAGCCATTTCCTGCAAAAAAAATATATAAAATAAAGTGATAATAAAAAACAATTTTATAAATTAACTTACTTTTAAAAATAAAAAATTCCTTTTAAGAACTATAGTAATATAAACTTGTTCAATAAACACAAAATAGCTCATTTTTTTTTATAACAGGTATATTATATTTTAGTTAACAAATGACTTGGTGATTTTCAAAAAGGATTAATAAATACCTTTTTCAAAACTCATTTTTTTTAAGTTATTGTTTTCAATAAATAAATTACTTGTTACTATAAAAATATTTTTATGAATTTGATATTAACAATCAAATTCCACAATAAATGTTTAGTATTGCTAAAGACAAAAGGAAAGGTAAAACAGCTTTCGTAGATTTAAGATCCAAAGCACTTAAAAGCAGAAATCTGAATTTGCTCTTTTACTTGCAGATCTTATATGAACATAAAAGAATGACCTTCACCCTTTTGGTGACTCTAACAAGAAAATAATCTTCTGAGGAATTTCACCTTCTGGACACAATAAGCCAATCTCATGATTTGAGGGATCAACATAAATGTCTCACATATAACATTATAAAATTAATTATCTCAGTTTTCTCCTTCAACATGTGAGTCAAATTTAAGAATTCTTTTGTAACATTGCTATAGTAAGGAAGTAATAAGTAAATGCAATATTGCAATCCTTCAAGCTAGCACATTTTTAATTTTGTATAACTCCTTAAATAAATCAAAATTTTGATAAAATTTTATAGCATAAATGTAACTAAAGTCATTTTAAAATTTATTGGCTCAAAGAATAATTAGTTTGAAAGAGTATAAAATTATATAAAACTTCTAGTTAAATTCTATACACTATAAATATCTCACTTTATATAACAAAATTATTAATTTAAAATTTTCGAGCTTCAGCTTAGAACTGAAATACTTAATTCTATTTTTTAAATAGATTTGCATTCATCAACAATTTGCATACACATAGCCATTTAATAATAGGTACAATCATAAAATAATGCATAACTGTACATAACCAGTTCTGTTTTGACAATTTATTTAGAACTCTTTAAATCAATTATAAATAATAGCTTTTAGCATATCTCCACAGTAAATTTATTTAACATTGATTAAAATAAGCATTGAATAATTCAATGACACCTGAGAAAATATATGTAATCAAGTATGCAAGAGTCTAAATGAGGAAAATAATTAAATAATTGCACACAAGTCCAAATATATTCAAAAGAATCATACTTAAAAGTAGTTTTCTTAATAGTATTTTAATTAAATCTAAATAAAATTATTACTTCAAATTTAAGTTTTCATGATATGTTCTATGAGCAAAATAATACATTTAAGTAAATTTTATTTAAATATTCAACAATGACTATATAAAAGTAACTATAAAGATTAAAAAATGTCTAAAAGAATATTCATGCATTCAGGTCTAATTTTCAAGTCAAAGACTCCGGGCTGACAGTGAGGTTATTAAGACAAGGGTACTTAGTTTTATGAGTATTTTACTATCAACAAAAATTTCATTTCCATATTTAAGAAAAATATATAAAAAACAAAAAATAATATAATAGAAAAATAATGCTAAATAGATTTCTACACATTTTACAAATGTTTACATAAAGTTATACAAACTAGGAGCATGTTATTGAATAGTATAAGCTAATAAAAAAGCAAATTCATATTTTAATAAGAAAACTTTGCAAGATGTTAACTCTGTTACAGAAATCTTATAAAAATTTATCATTAGTTTACAAAACATTCCTGGAGGAATAATTGTTAAGGAATAAAAAAAGCATTACATTTTTTTGATTTCCATAGTTGGATTCACTTTAGCAGACCTTAAATAATTTGACATTTGTAGGAAAAAAATCAATAAATCAAAAAATAGTATTTTATTGAATAGATTCATTTTATTCAAATTCATAAAAATGAGACAATTATGTGTTTCATTAAAAATGTTTATTCTTATGTATAGATTGGAGTGGCAGACTGAGAATAAGAATATTTCATAAATTACAGGTAAAAAAATTCCTTATTAAAACGTTTGGTAATATAAAAGTTTAAAAAAAATGTTTAATACATGTAATACAGAAATTTTCAGGACTTTTATATCAACAAATATTTGAGTTTGTTACACTACTTTCAGAAACTCTACCAAAGCATATATAAAATTGCATCATTTAAATTATTAAAGCATTACATCTTATCATT
This sequence comes from Latrodectus geometricus, assembly GCA_026290005.1. NCBI lineage: Eukaryota > Metazoa > Arthropoda > Arachnida > Araneae > Theridiidae > Latrodectus > Latrodectus geometricus. The sequence continues at coordinate 97,500 of JAPDSC010099818.1, read as the reverse complement.
GAAAATCTTATCAAAGAATAGTTAAGTTATCAACAAAAATAACCAAATCATATACATATTTCTAAATTTTGGATGCTTATATAATACTTAAATATTCCCATAATATTACATTATGTAAAATATCAAATTTTCTATTTAAGATTATATAAATTAGTATTGAAATCAAACATTTTTAAATGGTGATGCTGTTAAAAGCTGATATTTTGATATAAATAAAGGAAGGTGACATATTCAGTGATACAAGTTTAAATTTGTACTTTAAATAAAATATGCTGTAATATTTAATGTTATTTGCTATTTTATATGCTAATATCTTAAAATATAATACAAAAAATGATTTATACACAAAATTTAATGGATTGAAATTACACACTGACTTTAATATTTTACAAACATTTGAAAACCTAATGTTCACAAATATAATTCACACAGATCTAAAACATTATATAATTTAAAGAACTTTGCTAATTGATCTAACTTATTCCAAAGCAATTGACTATAAAACCTGCAAAATTACATTAATGAAAGCAAGTTGTATATTTGAGAAGTAAAATATTTTAGGTTATTTTTCATCATATAGTTATATTCATCTTAAAAACTTAAATTTCCATGTTTTAGACTATAGCAGATTGTGCAAAGAAAAAAATTTAATGCTATGTATAAACAAACAAAATTGAGCAAAAACATACATACTGAAGCACCAGCAAAATGTAGCCAAGCTTGATCAGCACTAAAATCTCTTTTAGCATTATGATATGCTTGATAAGCAACTTCATATAATTGAAACATGAATGCTAAATCGCCAAGTTTTCGCACTTGTAATTCAGGAGCATCAGGCCCATAACTAGAACATGAGTAAAAAATGGAAAAAATTTTAAATAAAAAGATTACACACAATTTTTACTTTTTTCTAAAACATCTTAATTATTTAAAAAAAAAAAAAAAAAACTTTAGAAAACATTTATCAATTTGCATTTTAATTAAATTCTTTATTAAAGCGATCATTATTATTCAAATCAATCAATTTTTATTTAATCTTTTAATGTTCTTTTAATATATTTAAGTCTATTTTAATAGTATAAATTCAATTTATTAAATTCAGCAAAGTAACAATGAATTCACTACAGACTAAACAGCTTAACTAAATTTAATAAACAAAGGTAATAATATCATAATTTATATTAAAATATTTTTAACACTCCATTATAATTTTATGAGAAACATAGTTAATATCTAAATAATTTCAACTTAAAAATGAATATTATTTAAATATTTTTGTTAATTATTTATAATTATTTAATTTTATAATTAATTTTTTTAACAATAAATAACAAACAATATTTTATTAGTTCCTGCGATTTCAAGTGTAAAATATTTTCAATAAACATAGTATTAACTGAGAAAACAGTATTGAAGTTGAATATACAAATCATATATAAGTCATTAATATTAAAACAATTTAATGAAAAGCAAAATACTTTGAATAATTTTTTTACCTTTTGATGATAAAATGTTATTAAATTAAACAATGTTATATCTAATTGATGAAACCTAAAATGAAGACTCAACTGGAATGCTCAATTTGGAAAATAATGAAAATAAATTAAAGGAAAATGTCATTTCCGCCATTTTTTTTTTTTTTTTTTTTTTTTAAATTCTAGAAAATAATAATATTCAAAAAATTTACAAAAACTATTTATAAGAATAAAAAATGAAAGATTTTGATACCACTAAATCAAATTTATAAAAAAATAAATAAATAAATAAAAAATAAAAAAAGAAGAGGAGAGAGAGAGAGAGAGATTAATCAGGAAAAGTGTTAAAGTGGACAGCCGAAGAAAATATCTAAGGTAATGATTTTTAACTTCATAAAAAAATACCTTATTAGCATTAACACTAATTTGGATTGATTTAAATTAGTTATACTCACATAATGAGTTACTAGTACCTTATTTTTTCTAACTTTGTTCACATTTTCTATGACAGAACTTTTCTTTTATAATAAAAATGTTGATATAAAATATGGCAGATGTAAGGATAAGCTACCATACAAGTAGTACAAAACTTATAAATTAAAATTCCTCAATGTGTATTGTCCATGAATTAAGATCTATCCTATTTAAAACCAGCTAATGATAAGTATGGTGAGATGATGGAAATGAAGTGTTCATTTTCCAACATCTGTAACAAAATCTAATTATCATTTCAAAAAACTTTAACTTTTAATTGGTGAACATATCTGCTGACTTGGTAAAGAAACCATAAATATTTTTTTATTACAAAGGCAACCAGATATTTCAAAATGAGGAAAAATCTTGCTTGTGAAAACACTGAAGAGATTTAAAAATTCAAAATATACAGAGATGAAACAACTACAATTTTGATTTAAACAAATGGGAATTAAAAAACAAATTTATTCAAAACCATTGTTACTAGAGTAAATTTATTCTTTCACATCCTTGTTTAATGCTTATTCAGGATCATGAACATGTTTTAAATGAAAAAAACGTGTAAAATGCAATGAAAAAAGAAATTGGGATACTTTAAGCAGTATATATTATTTTTTATTTTCTGTTTAAGTAACTAATTTTTATTTAGCTCTATCAGATAACTGTTTAAGAACCATTCTTTCTGGAATAATTTTTGGTGGAATATGCATTATTACTTAAGATTCATCTTACTCCTATTTACTAATGAAAGGGATCACAATAGAGATATGAAATAACAAAAATAAAATCATAGCTATTTAAATTGTAATTAAGTGACTTTCTTTCTCTCATCCACACCTTCAGTACATTTAAGAAATTTTAACCAATTCTTGATTGATTAAATTTTTTTTTCATCAATTAAAATGAAGTAAGGAAAAATTGGTAAAAAACATTAAAAAGGAAATTTCTGCTCCACAAAATAATGATTCATTGTGTAGCTAAAATAAAGCTTCCCCCCCCCCACTAGTACACACATTTTGTTTTTAACAAACAACTGAAACAAATAAATATTAATAAAAGAACTTTGAATATCATTCTTAGCATTTGTTTAAAAACCTTAATTTTCAAAAAAAAAATAAAATGTTAATAATAGTGAAAAATCACAATCATTTGTAATTTTTAAACATATTTCTAACCAATACATTCTTAAAATATTTAACAGGAATTATACAAACAATATATAAAATATGCAAAATTATTTCCCAAAACAAAAATATTCTACATTTTATAAATTATGCAATTAAAACAGATAACACCATTTTAATGACATAAATATTTAGAGCGTTGAAATTTTGCTCTCTAAAAAAATGGCAATGGATATTATGTTTTATATTTTTTATATATAATATTTATTATGTTTAATACTATATATCTAAAGTTCTTATATAATATCAAAAAAAAAAAAAAAAAAAAAATGAAAAATAAATTTCTTCATTTTTAAAATGTTTTTCTTTTGAGTGGAATTGTTTAATTGCTAGGGAAAAATAAGTATGTAATTAAGTAAATAAATTTTTCTGAAATTTATGCACTTATTTCTTTAAATTTAAGTAAATAAAATTCATTTTGTTTTGAGTGACCATGTCAAATAAGTCTTTATTAGTCAAAAGTAAAATATTTTGTAACATCTTATTTGTTTCTCACTTTATAGTTACTCTTTATAAGAGTAAATTTGATTGAAATTTTTAAGTTTAAAGTAGATTGCAAACTATTGCAAACATTCAGGTTCACATTGAGAATTGAATTTCCTAAACTGAAGCCAACAGTAATTACATAGAATGCTAAGCCAAAAATACAATTTTGAATGCAATCAATAAAATTAACAACCTTCAATTAAAAAAAGTTTTCTATTTTATTTCTCTTAATGATTCATCTCTAGCATGTGTCTCAATGTTTAAAATATTTTAGAAACAGAATGCAATAATTTAAATAAAGTGCATTTGATAAAAAATTTCAAATTTTCAAAAAGAAAATTCATACACAACAGAATTCAAAGATGATGCAGGACTCTGAACACCAGGCTTGTTACCAAAAAACTTTTTTGTAACACCAAATAAAGTCCTGTGAATTCCTTTACGATTGGCAACCTAATTAAAAAATAAGAAAAAAGGAAGCTAATATCCAAAATGCAAAATAATTTTATTAAAGAAAATGGTTATTAAAAAATGAAGATACAGTAAAAAATATTTGATTATGTAAAAAATTTTATACCTTAATACACATTATAACAAATTTAAACTACAGATAAAATAAATTTTTTTTATTAAAATGGCAATACTGATTAAACACTGTTAGTCAATAAAATTATTACACCATGAAAACTACAAATTCGAAAAAGAAAAACCAGCCATGTTTGTCCTCAATAGTTTTGTAGGAGCAAGGACACTCAGTTCAGCAACCATTTTAGAGATATCCAGAATGCAAAAAAAGAAAGTGTTAACACATGAATCTAACAATATCATGATATTTGATTCTATTTGGGGGCATCATATAAAATACACATTGCTAAGGTATATTTGACACTGTCATATTGACACATCAACAGGAGTTATGGTACTTCGCAACATAATCATTACATTTTTGTTTATTAAAAGGCTTGGTTGAAGCTTTCATTCAAACTCTAAGAAATACTGTTTCATCAAGGTACTAAATGACTGCATATTGCCAGTATTATATACGTTTGTTAATAAAGATAATCTTCAGTAACTGTCCAGGCCATTACATTCTGTAGATGTTTCATCAATAAAAAGCTTTTTGTCAATGGTTGTCTAGTGTCTAACTCACACTACGGTTGATGAACAGAGGAACTGTGCTGAAACAGCACATGCTCTGCTGTATATTATACATTTAAGCATTGAGTTAAACAGATTGTTATTCTATATATTATTATTATTGCCAGAGGGAATTGTTTTAGATATTGAATTTTTAGTTTCCTTAATTTATTAATATAATCACTAGTTTTTTCCCATATAATATATTTGTCTCATAAACAGAATTTTCTAATTTGCATTTTTCCTAGTGAGCAAATTTACAGGGCAATATACAAAGAAACTGCACAAAATTTTTAAACTTTAAGAACTTTAGTAATAATAAAAATTTATTAGTTTCAAAACTTCAGTAATATTTTAATTTGCAAAACATTTTATTTATAATATAAAGAAAAATAGAAGCATTCACAACTTTATACTACTTTTAATCACTAGATATTAGTTTAAAAAGCAACATTTAACTCCTGATACTCCTAAGAACAATTTACCTTAAAAGTTATGCCAAAAAGTAACATACAACATACATTTATATCACCATATTCAAGAATTAAATGAAAATTATAGCAAAAATTACTAAGTCATAAAAATTTATTCCTTATAAGTGAAAAATAAATGCATAAACAACTTTTTAGTTTTTAAATTAAAACTAAACTTAGGGACACAACAGCCAATTGAGGAGCCAAGGCCAACAGTGCACATATTTTCCCCTTGATCAAGCACTCTGGCATGCGAAGTGTATGTCCTGGTTAGGTGGTCATTCTAATGCAAATATGGATTTTATAACACATATAAATATTAGAATAATGTCTTGTGATAATAAACTATATAAAAAGCAAAATTAGTCACCAATAAAGAATATTACAAAAATAATAAAATAACTCCATAAGAAACAGAAAGTGATTAAAAAATTTTACCTGTTCATTGAGCATTTTCGCTCGTTTTTCAACAAATGGAATAAGAGCTTGAATGCAGAAATCTTGGACAAAACACTTAATGCGATCTATGTCACTTAAGGTGAGGCACAAGCCATGCTTTTTTGGACGTCCATTAATTTTGGACAAATTATTGGCATATCCAGGAGATGAAATAATATCCTCATTTGAGTTTCTCATCTGAAAAATAAAAATATTAAATCAATATTTTAAAGTAAATTTATCCACTATGGTTAACAAATAGAATTAAAAAAATATTTCAAACTAAATTTTATATGAATTGAAGGTCATAATTGGTTTTTCATAAATGTATAAAAAATTGACATTTGGGCAATCATTTATATTTGATATGATTTTTCTCCTACTGCTTTTAAAACGTCAGTTTGAAATATTTTTAATTACATGATGGGTTTAAAAATTTGTGTAATACTATATACTGGAAATATTTTTCTTGATAATAATCAAAATATAATAATTGTGCTTACTTTTAAAAAGTTTTGTTTGATTATTTGTTTTTCTCTCATTCAACAATAACATATAACAATGAACTTAGAATTCAAAATTTTCAACCATTCAGGTATTTTCAGGTATGAAATACTCAATTGAAAAAAAAGTTTGGCACAATTTCCAACATTTAGAAGTTATTACTATCCCATTGTTTAAGAAATGCAAACATTGATTTTAAAATATTAATATTTTAAAATCCATGTTTGCATCCATAGTTATGCTATAATAATGAAGTTCGTTTTGTTTTTTTAAAGCACACTTGCAACTATTAATCATTAATTAGTTGCAAGTGTGCTTTAAAAAAACAAAACATACTTCCTTATTATTTGTTTAACATTTCATTTCTAAATGTATTAGATTTGTATCTTGTAAAAAAATAATAAAAAGATTTTAGAAACAAAATAATATAAGGCTTTTGAAAAATAAAAAATGATTAATTTCTATGTAATTCTTAAACAAACTAACCATAAATTAACAAAAATAAAAAACAAAATTAATGAAAGCGCAAACAATTTTATATTTCATTTGAAATCAAAATTAATGAGTTATGAATTAAAATCATAACCATGCTGTAAGAATTGTAGTTGTGTTATACTAAATAATTTGGTAATTTTAAAATACTTCTAAGAATAAAAAGATTTGACGTGTTATAAAAGGTCAAACTGAAAAATAAGGAATGCACATAGCAAAACCTTTAAAAAAATGTTTTTCTTGATAAGTTTGTCTTTTAAACCAATTCTTTTTAAATAATATTTTTGATTATAGAAATTAAATTTATTTTCTAAAGGTATGTATCTAAAAGACTAATAAATGAATTATCAACTTTATGTTTAAAACATATGATTTTACATAATTTATTATTCAAGCAAGCAAATCAAATCTTAGTAAAAGTTTAAAAACCGTATAAAAGTTGTAACCAATTCCTATTGCAGACTAATTAATACATCAGTAATATTTTAAAATTCAGTAATTAATTAATTTAGTTTAATTTACATTTGACTTCAATAAGTATATCAAATCTGTCTAAGAAATAAACTACTTAAATGTTTAGAAAGAAAAAATAACAGATATTTATTCCTTGTATTGAGTAATCTTTTCTGACTAAATAATACAAATAATATAACAGTTGATAAAGTAAAAACAAAATCATCCAAAATCACGAAAACCAATTTTAACAGTGGCAAACCTAATCTTTTTCAACATATCTTAAATATAATTCAGTTCATCTTTTTTTTATTAATTTTAATAAAGAATTGTTAATAAATAAACAAGTTTATTTCTAATAAAACTTTACCATTAATAATTATTTTTAGAAAAATAAAAACTAGGATTATAAGCTATAAAAACATTATATGTTATTTAAAAAAAATTAAGATTCCAACAAATGAACATTAAATTTTAAATGTATGTTTTACAATTTGCACTTTATTATTATTAAAACTCTTTAATCCACACTTTTATGTTATTTTTATATTTATAATTCTGTCAAATAAACTGTCTATATGCTCAAAATAGATAAGAATAATAATCAGATTATGTATCACTACTTAGTACAATCAAACATGAATATATTTTAGGCTGAATGATATATCACCTTTATTTTCTATACCTTCTTAATCTTCTTATGAATTTTTTAAAAGAAGTCTGTAATAATTTTGATTTATTAATTGTTTTTTTACTAAAGATCATAGTTTCATGGTATAAAATTAAACAATTTATCAGTCTCTTTTATAATTTTATGCTTCTTTCAGCACAAATTTGAATACAAGAAAGATAATTTGGATTTCCAGTTAAATCTCTTTCTAATTTCTGCAATGTAAAATAATTTTGTTATCTCCCTTAACAATCTTCTCTGAAATGATTTCACTTTTTAAATGCTTCATTATCCCAAAAAATCCCTTTTATCAACTTATTCTCTCATAAGTTTTGACTGTCCTCATTAACCTTACCAATCCAGCCTTTACTTAACGTATTAAACACATTCTAGTTATGATACCAGTTTTATTTTCTGATGATTCAAACATGCTTCTTATTTTTAGATATCTTCTCCAATGTGCATTTAATTTTGATAATATTAATTCTTTTATCGACATACACCTAAGCATTACATTGGCAATGCAATGCTTAGGTGAAAATTTAGAATCAGAAACTTGGACTACAGCTCAGTCTTTAGTTCAGAACTTATTGCCATCAATGACAGTCTAGAGCTACTCAAATCTCTAAATGGAATTTGGATCCTGTCTGACAGTATCAATTCAACATGTGGTCAATTAACTGGCAGAGTGTGAGTGATTTTGTGAAAGTAACTATCCTAAAATACCTCAAAAGTCTCTCTCCCTTTCTCAATAAATCCCTCTACATTGGATACCCTTCCATGTGAGCATTAAGGGTAATAAGATTGATGACACTTCAACCAAAGCAGGTGCTGTTGACCCTTCATTACCTTCTAATTTGTTTACTCACTTGCAACTTTTCTCATTTGCTATATGCAGAAATGAACTCACCTGGTTAGTCTTGCTTACTGATATTGTAATTATAGGCAAGGAAGTTCTAGTATGCTGTCATAGGGATCAGATAATTATTACTTGCTTTCTTGGGGAAGGGGGCATCTTTGTTCTATGAATTTCTCTGAAGGTTCTATATACGAAGAAGTCTGCTGAAAGTATTCTATTGAACAGACTTCTCTTGACTTTATTTTACCATATTTGGGCTTATCCTGGTTGGATCTTCATGACAAACCATTGCTGATTTTGGACATTTTTAGGGTGAACAAATCCTGAACTTGATATAACTTCCCAATACTCAGGGTTATGCATCATTATCATCACTCTATCGTGTTAGAATGAAATATTGTTATAGGATATCTTGTAAGAGCCTATGTATGTAAATATTCCCCAATTGCCTTATATGGTAGACATTAGATTAGAAATATTCAAAACAATATATCAAAATGAATCAAATTTCTACTGCCTATATAGTACATCAAATTGACATTAGCTACAAACATTTTTATTTAAAACTATAATAAAATTATTGACATAGATAAAAATTTACCAGTAATGAATCAGATAATACTGAAACATCAGAATTCTGAAGTAAAGGATGGTGTATAGAATCAGATTCTCGAATGTTACCAGATACACTATCTCCTAAAACATAATATTTTGATTACAAAATAAACTTTTTAAATTAATTTACAGCATATAACTAATTATTCAGTATTCATAAAATACAAAAAGGTTGAAAACAAATAAATTTTAATATAATCATTCTGAAATTTTTAGATTTTTAAAGTAATTTAAAACTTTTTAGGAATGTTTAAAACAGTCTACTCTAGTATCAATGTACTTTTGCAAGCAACATTCCTACAGTTAAAAGTTCATTTCTGCAGAAATCAATTTAAAAATATACACGTATCATCATATTTATCATAATGAAAACATCCATCAATTTTATCATAATGAAAACAACAGCCAAGATTACAAATGCCAAAAGTCACACAGCTAGATCATGATGTTCTATCAATTTGATAATAATGTTTAAAAAACTCGACTACCAAACTTGTTGAATAAGAAGATGAATTATCATGGAGCATGAATCTTCTAACAGTCACATTTTAAAGAATTTCCTGAAGACACTTACCAGTAAATTGTGACTGTCATCATGCCTTCAAGCACCTTGTCTTTGAGCAGTCCAACATTTCTGAAGTAAATAAGAGGCATTGCTTATTTCTCAGCAAATTGTATCTACATAATCTTCATAGAACCATAATGATTTTAAAAATAATGTAGTGCTCTCCAGCTTTAAATAATTTAGGAGTCTTTTGATTCTGACATGCTCTCCTTTTTTAGTACTTGGTTAAATTAAAGATGGAAAACTATGTTTCATATATAATTCATGAATGCTTTTATGCATAGTGATACTGTTAAGCTCCTTCAGTACCATTCAGTAGTTACAATGATTATTACTTATTAAATTTTTCTATATAGTGGTTTGGTTTGTTGTTCATTATTTTTTGCACACAAGGGCAAATTCAACCAAAACCTACAATTTAAATGCACTCTGAACCACTACTAATATCACGCCTGAGGTAAGATACAAACCCACAAAATTGAACTGAAGGCCAGAGAGCTAACCATTTGTCTGACATCTTGGCTTTTCTACATGCCAGACATTTTACTCAAGATTACAGCTGATGACAGTCTTCCTGATTATTTTTTATCCTGATGAGAATTGTGACCTCTATGACATTTGGTAAACCATCTGCATGTAGAACACAATGAGCTTCCATTTCAAAAGATAATTGCAGATATTGAGCATACTATTCTTGATTCAATTATATTTTAAGATCACAACATGGTAATGCTCCCATATCGAATTCATTTTCCCTCTGACTAAAATTTATTCCATGTTGAACTATAATCCATTGGTCATTAAAAAATGCTAAGCACAATAAAATAATTTATATTTCCAAAAATAGCCACCAATTCCCCCCCCCGACTACTTATTGTCAAAATAAATCTCAAACATTTCAATTGTTCTTATGTAATAACATTTAATTTTTTAAACAAAAAATTGTAAAATTGAAAACGGAAATTTAATTTCATATTCTCACATATTTTTCAATGTGATGTACATAGAATGCCATTAATTATACCAAACTTAAAGCAACTTTTGTTTGTATTATAGCATAATGATATTAAACTAACTTACTTTATAAAGTGTTAATACTATTTGAATTTTTTTCTACAAATATAATAGTTTGTAAAATAAAATTAAAAATTCTTATACAATCTTTCCTTTTATAACAGATTGAAGGGGATTTTATTAATTTATACGAATTAAAAATATTTGAAAATATTCAAATTATTTGAATCTTATACAGAATTTGTTCACCTAATAACTTTTTTAAAGTCATTTCTTAATCAAAGTTTTCATTCTAGTAGAGAGGAATCAAAATAGTATTTTAGAGTCTTTGAAAAAAGACTCTAAAATGCAGAACTTTTAATACAATTATTATTCCAAAAATTTTATTATTTCCAAAAAATATGTCAAATATCTCGAAAAAATTTCATTAGTGAAGTTTTTGTAACAAAAAAAGCATCACACACAAATATAATGAGTTAAACTGGATTAAATTTCACAAAAATTAGAGTGAATAAAATATATCCCAAAAAATATTTTAAACTTTATAAATTCCAGAGCAGAAAAAAGTAAAAACTCAAGATTTACTTTAAAAAAAAAAAAAAAAAAAAAAAAAAAAAAATTGAATATTCAAATTTGTAAAAGTAACAGGAGAAAACTGATTATGAATTGAAAAATAATATGCAAAATTAAGAAATAAATGTAGTTATTTGTTCATAAGTCTTTGTTACAGCTGAGATATAAGCTGTACATTTTCTTAAAAAATCATGTGGTACTTATAATTATTTAGAAAATGTTTCAAACAAAATAAATAAGGTAACAATTTAAAACTGATTAAAGCAAAATAAGTAATATTAAAGTTTCCTTTTAATTAATTAAAAGCTTGCCTTTTCTTGAAAACAGAAATTAAAAACACAAAATTAAAGTAATATAAGAATTACACAAAAAGTGGGATTTAAATTACATACATGAATGGTATTTTCCTATTCAAAGTATATATTTTTTTAAGTTTCAATGTTTGCAATATAAAAAAACACATTCTGTACATAAGAACAATGGCAAAGAAAGAAAAATTCCAATACAGCACAACACAAATGGACAAACATTTTACTTTGGTAATAATTTAAAATGTGGTGTCAGTTCATAGTAACAGACATTTATACAATATAAAAATGAAATAAATCAAATATATAAAAACCTTATACTTTAAAGTAGAATAAATAAATAATTATTTAAATTAAATTTTTAACAATTATCTTACTTATTTTTTTGTAAAGTGAAATTCTATATAGAATTTTACAATAACAAGTTTGTTGCTCAACCATCATTTTTTGCACACAAAGGCTAATTAGACTCGGACCTACGGTTAAAAGTGGATTTCAAACTACTACAAACTTCTAAGCTCAAGGTGGAATTTGAACCCATGAACCAAAGGTAAGAGTATTTAAAATTCAGCTTCACATAATCAAAGAGATATATTGAAGAAATTTAAAATTGTATAAATTTCTATTTTGTATTTTTTAAATAAATTTCTTCAATAGTTTGCCATCCTAATAAACATATAACAAGGTGGAAGCCTCACAAATTAATACAATATTATTTAAAGCAGGTATTATATAGCAGGCTTGTTATGACTTTAAGTTTTAAAGTCATAACAAGCAAAAAATATAACATGTTGTCAAAACTTTCATTTATTGCTCAATGGTCATTTTTGTACACAAGTGTTAATTAGATTGAGTGCTGCTACAGCTTGAAGTACATTGAACCACTACAAACATCCAAGGATAAGGTGGTATCGAAATCACAAACTGTTGAATTGAAGACCAGAGCACCAACAATTCAGTTGCCAGCTCAGTCATGTTGTCAAAAGAGTTTTATGTATTAATTACATAAGTTTTAATAGTAATAATACCAGTTTTAAAAAATGAAAGAAATATAGATAAATGAAAAGTGGTTGTTATTAACCTAAAATTGATCCTTTTTCATTGAAAACACTTTTTACAGTATTTAAATTTTAGTTTAAAAATTTTAATTACCCCCTAATTATGAATAAACATAAATTTTTCTAAAGTTTGCAGTGAATGAACTTATTAAAACTTTGAACTTTTTAAAACTCAAGGTTTATTAGTTGAGATCTGTGAAGTTTTTAATCTAAAATATATTTTCGCAATGCTTTTTCTATATTTCCTTTTGTAATTCAAGTAAAAATAAATTACAAAATTAATATAAATTAAACAATTTAGAACATTTCTGCTTATGAAAAGAAATGTATAGAATATTGATATAAGCAAAATAAATTTATACTATAATTCTTTAAGCAAAAAAACCAATGAGATAACATATTGGAAATGAATTGTCAAAATGTATTTTAAATGCAGGAACAAATATTTCATTTTGGTACATGTTAAATAGCATGTTTCATTCTATTAGAAATTCAAGAAACTATACTCAATAAAATTGTACAATTTTCTATTAAGTGAGTGAATGCCTTTTTGTGTCAACAAATTGAAAAAAAAAAAAAGATCATACTGCACAGGACAAATAGTAAACAAAAAAACTCAGTAAATCAAAAACAAAATAAATAATGTTAAAGTAAAATGTTGGTTATGAAGAATGGTAAAACACATGTTTTCAGCAATAAAATAGTAGCCAAAGTTTTATCTTAAAGAATAAAAATGTGACAAATGAAGGGCATTATAAGGAAAAACATTAAATGCAGAGTAAAACTTTAATAAACCTTTAGAAAAAGATTTGGATGGGATGTCCCTCTCCTTAACAAAATCTTGTAATTTAAAATTGTGCTGTGAAAAAAAGTAAGACAAGGGTTAAAACTAGGACAACCAATTAAGATATGCTATAAAGTTAAAAAAATTTCAAGATGCAGTTATGAAGGTGCTGGTTCATTAAATAAAATATAGTTATGCATCAAACAAATGTGGCCAATATGTAGTTGAGATAATATGAAATTAGAACGTCTGTATGGAATAATGTTCCAAGTCTGAATAAAAGGTTTAATAAAGGAAAGTTTGTCTCTTCCAAGAATTTTGACAAACAGAATAAATGTAGCTAGAGATTGAAAGCTTATAATGGTATAAGTGTCTCCTTGGTTAATGGGTCTTTACCTTCTTTAGCTGCAAAGTCAACCAGTTTTTTGGCAGTTATACTGACCTATGACTCAGCAAAACAGAACCTCAAAACCATCAAGACATTTCTTTTAGTATAACCAAGATTTTGTTAATCAAAGAATGGAAAGAAGGTAAATAAAGCTGCTTCACAAAATAGTCACATTATCTATGTAAATACAGAATCTATGACAACAAGAACACATAATTATGTGGAAAACTCTCAGAATGGTGAATTCTGCAGTGTAAACAGATCATGTAAAAGGGAAGCCATAACTATAGAAAGTATTGTCACAAACAAAATCATAGACAACACATCTTCTGCTTTTGATCTATCAGTAAAAATTGGATAATAATCATGGATTTACATTGCAATTGAATAAATATGTTTGATAACCAGTGGGAGTAGTATTTATTTTACTAAACAAAGCTATGTTGTCAAAACAGTATAATTCCAGAAAGTCTCATGGAGGTATACTAAAGCAGTCAGCACTCAACTGGAGTTGGGTGATAAATAGCTTCTTTTAAAAGAGGCTGAATCTTAGAACAAAAGGAAAAAGTACACAAACAGAGAACATCAAATAATTTCTTAACAAAGGATCAGAATATTTTAGCAAGTGGTTTGGAGAGTAAAAACTTCTGAAATAGTAATTAAGGGAAACATTAATGTACATCAGATTCAAAAGAGGGATTTTGTAGTCAATATAGGGACTGCTAATAAATGAGGTGTGACATGCACCACTAGAAATATGAAGTACCATATAGAGAATTAGGCTCTTTTAGGGCAGATTTTGAAGCAAAACCATAAACCACACTGCCATAATCAATAAGAGACAGTATAACCATTCAATATATCCTGCATAATTAGGTTTGATCAGCACTCCAAGAAGTGCTAGGAAGAACTTTTAGTATATCAAGAAATATTTCACATTTCTTGCATACATTTTCTAAATACAGCAGGAAAGTAAGTTTTTATCAAAAATTACAAAGTAACATACAGAAATACAAGCATTATGAGGCCAATATTTGGGTGTGAGTGGAGGCTATGCTTTTTGCAAAAGTAGATGCAATTGCTCTAAGTGGGAGAGATGGAATAGCCATTTTTGTCACAACAACCTGATTTACAACTGTCTGAAGTTGCCATTCAATTAACTACATATCTGAACCTTGACAGAAAATCAGCAAGTACTTTTAATATACGGAAGTAAAACAGATAAAATCTTAGAAATAAAAACAATTAAGAGTCATGCTAAGGACACAATCTTGAGGAATGTCTTTTACTTTGATATATGCTCTAATGAATATGATAAAGTAGGCCCAATGTGCACTTTAAAGCTTCTTTTTGTAGGAAGTTTTGAATAAAAAGGGGCTGAATCAAATGGAGATTAAAGTGATATAACACCAAGAGAATCCCATTGTGACAGGTTTGATCATAGACCTTCTTAATATCCAGGAAAATTGACACAACATTGTTCCTATGAACAATAATTATCCTAATATCTTTATTCTAGTTAATGATATTATTGAGAGTAGATTTACCCTTATGGAAACCATTCAGCTGTTGAGGGATACATCTGTTAATTTATAAATAATAAGCCAGACAAACATTCATTCTATCATCTCATAAACACTTGTTAATGCAAAAAGCAAATAAATTAGAGGATCTTTTCCTGGCTTTAAGATGAGAATGACAATAGCTTCCTTCCACATGAAAGAGAAAATATTTTCTTGCCAGATTTTATTGAAGAGAGCTAGGATATTGGAAAGGAAAGCAGATCTTAGATGGTGAGCCATTTGACAGAAAATTCCATCTGTGCCAGGGCTAGAATTATGAATCTGAGATAGGGCCTTTTTAAACTTATACATATAGAAGTCTCAGTTGTATCATAACTGTTCATAATTATGAAAGTTGATAGTGATACCCTCAGCAAAACTTTTATGTTCTTGGAAAAGAGGAGAGTAGGCTTGTAATCAGATATATTAGAGAAGGTTTCCCCAGTTTTATTAACAACTTCTTCAGGAGAAGAAAAATGGAGGTGCTGGTAGCCAAGGCAGGGAAAGTAGATTTTTGAAACAAACCATTAGCAGTTTTCTCCAGACAAATTTGCTAGGAGTATAAATAACTGAATATGTGTATTTCATCCAAGAGTCTTGACTATGACCCCAAATTCTGCAGGCAATAACTGTTGTTCTTTTAAAGGCAATTAGATTATTAGTTGCAAGATATTTTCAGAAAATATCCCGAAATTTTCTTTGCTAGCGATATGCACTTGCACAAGCCTCATTCCATCAAGGTTACTGCAATTTGTGGGACGAGAGGAATATTTAGAGTTAGTTAGTTAGTTGGTTGGGTTTTGTGATGCAAGGTGAGGAATATTTAGAGATGGCAGCTTCTATATTAGCCTCAGAGACATTAAGTATAATACCATGAAAATCAGTGTTGGTGACTATTTCATCTGCAATGAGAGCCAGTTCAGAAAACAAAGGGTAGTTTGTCTTGTGATACTTAAAATGGATGGATGTGACCAATTATCCACCAGATAAAATATTTGAGATACCAGTAAGAAAAAAGATTACTGGAAAATGGTCACTGTTACGCAGATCATTTTCAACTGCAAAATCTAAACTAGGTAAAAAAAATGGAGCAAACAGATGACCAAATCCAAGGAATGGAAAGTTTTGGTAGATGCATGAACTTTATCAGTAAACTTTATCAGTATATTCATTTTATTGAGTAACTTTATCAGGATTCAGCAAATGGAGGCAGTGATCAGAAATTAACTGTTCAATCAGTGGACTACTATTAGTATTTACACTTACCCACAAAGTACTGTGACCATTAAAGTCACCGATAAGAATAAAAGGAACAAGGAGTTAATCCACCAATTTATTTAAATCATTTTGAGAGAAGATATTACACCAAAACAGTAAGTAAATGCAACAAACAATAATTAGAAAAGTAACATGTATTCTAACTGCCACAGCTTGTAATAAAGTATGCAAGGGAAGTGCTGAATTGGGGGTAGTTATTCAAAACAAGAATACAAACCTTGTTGGATACAGCATCATCAGGGATGTACATTTGATAAATTGTGAAACTTTGAATTTTACTAGGAGAATGTGATTTAAGGTTTTTTTTCTTGGAGAATAATACAAGCAGAAAAGAAGGAATTTATAATATTTTTAATATCAGATAGATGTGGGTGGAAACCATGGCAATTCCAAGAGAGGTAAACCATCTTTTTCTTTTTATGGCAATAACAAGATCAGTTCTTGCCATTCATTTTCTCCATATCTATCAATTTCTCTGATCTGCTAAGTTTTAATTATTTATTTATTCTTTATGTATTTTTCCCCCCAGAGTCACTTGATTTTTGTGGCTTTATAAAATTTAACTTGTTAGCTAATTTGCTTTGTTTCTCAGATTTAGATATGGTTGTAAATGATGAGATATCAGTCTGTGTACCAGTTGACACAGTTTTCTTCAGTACATGTACATATGATATTTTAAAGCAACTTGATACAAGATTTTTTGTGATATTTTAATCTTTTGAATTTCTTTTTCATGTTGGCAATGTGGGTAGATTTAAGACGATACTGTATAATTTCCTTTACAGCTTATGCAAAATGACACAGATTCCCAGTTAGAGTTCTGGAGTTCTTGAATATAGTATCAAATGCAAGAAGCCTTGATTCAATGGACATTACAAACTCTTTGATCTTTTAGTTCCTCTAAAATCTCAGTTTCAGACACTGTTAAAAGGTCTATCTTTGAAATGACTACAGCTTTTTTTTATGTATTTTATGGCTTGAGGCTACAATAGGTGTTTCTCCAAATGTTTTTAAAAATATGAGGGATTTTGATTGTTGAGCTGATAAGGTTTCTATAGGTAGATCTCTGGATCTCAATTTTTTTATGTTACTAGGTTCTTCTGTACAGCTTTAATATGTTTGAAAACTCTGTTTTAGCATGCCCTCGCTGTTCTTTATCAATATCAACTTTAAATAAACCTTTTTAAGTCTGTCATCAAATTTGCTAGCAAATTGTGATGAGTTAAGGACCTTGTCATGGCTTGACTTTTTGGACCCATGAAAAAGGAATGTTTTCATCCTGATGGGCTTTTGCTAATCACAGAGCCCAACAATGGAAGGCAGTATTGATTCTGGAGTCAACTAACTTTGGCAGTCACATAAGGTGTACCACCAAAATATTATACTAGATGTTGAGAAGAGGATCTTGTAACTAACTCAGCATAACCCAAAACACAGGACTAACTATACAGCATCACCAGGTGAGAAAATTCACCTAAATAGTACCAGCCAATTGACTGAAAGGGGGCTTACTCCAGCCACCTTTCTATAGAGAAGCCTGGGCCAAAGGAAATGCAGAGGGGCACCAAGACACCAATTTCTCCCACACAATATGTCATATACAGCCAAATGTTTTGCAGCATGATTTTTATAGTAGAACACAATTCTAAAAATATTTTATATTTTGTATATTATTCAAAATAAAAACAAAAAAATTAATTTTATTTTCTTTCACAGTTATTTTAAGCATTTTAGACAAAATTCAAATTAAATAAATTATGCAATCTTTTAAAAGCAACTTTTTGTGGTACTATTACAATGATGAAAATATACACAAAAATATACACATCAAATTATTTCGGTTATAAAAATTTAATTAAATTAATATGAAGTAGAACATTTAAAAGAGAGCTAAAATGTTTTATGATGTTCATAACTTAAAAATACAGAAATCAGCAATATATTGAGAAACAATAAATAAGGTATTTAAAGAATGTAAGACCACTGAAATCACACACACACCTATTATATCCTCTTCAACATTTAGATGATTTTCTTCAATTGTATTGCTACTTGATGTGATATTCTGTAAATAAATATATTTGATGAATAGTAAATAAATAAAATCAATAAAATATATAGAAAAGTAAGAGCAAGTTAATCAATGAAGAACTTTTCCAATTTGCTATATCATACTGAGTAATAAGTTGAACAATTGAAAAATGAGGAGCAATAGGTATTTATATATAACACTAATATGCATTTTACTTAATAGAATGTGAAGTCATAATTTCAAATATATAAATAGGAATAGTAAATTTCCTCACATTTTGAACATAATACTTTGGAAGGAATTGACTCCATGGATCTGGCATATTATCTGATGATTCTTTTACATGATTGGCACTTTGAGCAGAATCAGTAGTAGAATTTATTTGAAGAAGATGGCATGATGTAGGACCAAATGAACTCTTCATACTTTGATACACAGTCTCTGCTCTATAAAAATAACAAACATATTTTATACACAAATGTATATGTAAAAGTATTTCACTGATTTTTTATTGAAAGACAGAATTTGAAAACTTTATTAACATTGATACAAACAACAAAGTATTTAGCATAAATCATTTACAAAAATTCTAATGTAATTTAACTTACTTTGCTAAATCTTCAGTTGTCACATCATGTATTAGAAGATAGTAAGTTAGCACTTGTGAAAAGAACCACTTAGAATTGTGAGTACTCTGCTGGTATTGAATTAATTGCTGAGATAATTCATTGATTTGGCTAAGAGGATCTTGATGTGAAGATGATACAACAAATATACCTACATTATGTCAAGGCTAATACATGTAAAAATTACATTACATTAATCAGAAATATTAATATAGAATCATAACTTTGGTATCAACTTGTAATTTTAAGGAATTGACTTCAATGATATGTCATGTATCTAATAACAAATAAAATTAGTTTATATGATTGGCAACTAAAATGTGCTTTGATGGTTTGCTTGTTATTCAATAATCAGTTTTAACTAATAAAGAAGAAGCTCACAGTGGATTTTGAATCACTACAAAGATACAAATTTAAGATAAGAATCAAACTTACAAACTGTTGAGGCAAAGACCAAATAGATAAACATTAAGTTCCCAATTTTCGTTTGCATTTTAATCTGAATAAAATTATTTATCTGAATATAATATAACGTACATCTAAAGAAATTTTTCGACTTTTCCATATTATAAAATTGCAACACTAAATAATTGTAAATGTTGAATATAAACTACAAGTAAATTTTCATTGAAAATATCCAATTGCATAAACTTAATATATATATATATATATATATAATTTTTAAAATAGAAATGCTGAAGAAAATTAAGCAATGAATTCCAAAAACGAATTAATTTATCAAAACATTATGAAATACAAAATAAAAACATAAAATATTGATGGTAGATTACTCGTAGTTTTACGAGATCTCATAAGTAAAAATTTTTTTCAATCTAAAAGTTACTTTAAAGTTCACTTTTGAATGGCAAGTATGCTATTTTTTAAATTCATTAATATAGTATTTAAGATACTAATATCTTCTAAAACAATTCTTACAAGTAATTATAGGCAAATTATAATTTAGCATGCACATGTACACATATACATGCATAAATATAATTGTCTATAAAAATATATACACAAGAGAAAAAACAAATACTCGTTACTATTATAATAGACATGTATCAGATGATTTTAGTGTTGATGTTATTATTAACCACTTAATAATAAAATAAATACTAACAATAATGAAATAAAATGCTAGAAATAGTTATATCTAGGCACACATTCAACACAGTGTCAGTTTACTTCATTTAAACCCAGATTTTACTGAAAATGAAATTTACAGAATTCTAAATGGTTATAAGTAAAGTTTTTAAAGCTTTAGTAAAAAGCAGAAATTTGCTTTACTGAACAAGAAATCGAAATTCCTGTTTTGGGAAAATAAAATTCACATGGACATCAAACATGTGCTAAGTCAAATAAAATGCTTTTACATTGTTCATTATTTTAAGATGTATGCCAATTCATTAGCATACACTTTAAAACATCTTCAAGGATAAAGCGTTCAAAATTGTAATGTAGAAGAAAAATGAGAGTGGAGAATCCAATTGAAAGTAGATAATGGGTGAAGAAAATAAACATTAAAATTTCTGCAAAGTTTGGCCTTTTTTATGATTATTATAATAAGATTTTGATTTAAGAGAGAACCAAAGTTTACAAAGAGTCTTTAAATAATACAAAAAACTTGGGCAAAGTGATAGCTGAACGTCTAATTTGTTGAACAGAACCTAAATAATTTAGCTGTGCTACTAGACATATTTCACAAATTATCACTACAATTTGTCATTACATGTGTCATTTATTCATAATGTGAATTTTACATTTGAATAAATTTAAATCATTAAATAAGACAAAAACTTAAGGTAACAATTTAAAAATCAACCTTAAAAGTAATTATTTAAAATAGTAATAAATAGTAAATATTTATTGAAAATACTTTTATTAAATTTGTAAAAACTTCAACTATTCTTATATTAGTAAAAAAGAAATATTGAAGTTCGAAAAAATCTTCCAAAAATTTTTCAAGTCATTATCAACTTTGTAAAGAAAATTAAAGACTTATTACTTTTTTCTTAAATTTATTTTAATATGGCTGTCATTAAAATAATGAATAATAGCTAATTATATTTTTCGACTCTAGAAATTTTAATGTTTCCATAAAAAATCATTTAACATCAGTAAAAGGGTACAAGACAAATAGTTATGAATAAATTCATGTTCAGGTGATGAAGTAACTTGGAAAAACACATCTCTGTAAGCTTCAAACCAAGGAGTTGTTGCTGAAAATACAAAAAAACTTTATACATTTGAATGTAAATAAATGCTATACATACATTCAAATAAAACACATGAAATATAAAAATGAAAATCATTTGGCAATTCTTTTTTTAAATTTTAAAAGTAACATTAATGTTATCAAGTTTTTTTTTTTTTTTTCAACAGTCTACATTTGTATAAAATTTTATGAAATACTATGAAAATATATATTATATAATATTTTATAAATACTATGAAATATGTTGGTGAAAGAAATAAAAATAAATCACCTGTTAATATTTCATATTCCTTTACTCAAGAGCCAAGTATTTTCAATAAAAAAACTTCTAAGAAAAGATAATTCTTATAAATGAACTCTCTTATTTTAGACTTTAAAATATTGATAAATTAAAAAATTTTATATTTGATTTTAAAAAAACAGCCCTTTATTTTTTTTATGTAAATTTTATAAAATAATATTAATGATAGAAATAATAAATTTTCATACTATGAGAGTAAGAAAAAGAAATTGATTTGAATTAATTAAAATGTATTAATTTTAATGATAATTTA
Organism: Latrodectus geometricus; assembly: GCA_026290005.1. Classification (NCBI taxonomy): domain Eukaryota; kingdom Metazoa; phylum Arthropoda; class Arachnida; order Araneae; family Theridiidae; genus Latrodectus; species Latrodectus geometricus. The sequence goes on along the minus strand of JAPDSC010099818.1, from coordinate 75,280 downwards.
GTCACCTTTTTAAATTTTAAAATTATCATTAATAATAACATAATAAAAAAAAGTTTTTTGAAAAATATTGTAGTGAAACTGCTTTTTAAAAAATTAAATTTAATTACAAATGAATAGAAATAAATTAAAATACCTTTTTAATTTCAAAAACCTCAAACAGAAGAAAATAGGTCTTAATTAAATTATTTTATTAATGATGAGCTTTAAAATCATTTGATAACAAAATTAAAAACTGGTAAGAATTTTTTCTTCTGATAAAAATCCAAAAAATACTTCCCCATCTCTTCCACTTGTCATTTCCCCCCCTTCAAAAATTGTAACTTTTTTAGAACAGTTGGTTAATATAAAATTATTATCAAAAATGAATTTCAGAATAAGAATTTATTATTGAAATTAAAAAAAGAGGTAAAATATAAAATCCTGATATATTTAAAAATTAAAAAAAAAAAAGAATGCAAAAGTGATTTCTTTCATTAATCAGCAAGTATATATAGAATGTATTTTAAAATCTCTAATCATAAATGTAAAATTTATCAACTTTAACTATTGATAATTTATTTGAAAATTATTCCTTAAAATCAGAATATATAAATGTGTATGACTAAAATTGTAATGGCAAATATATCACTTACAGTTAGATTGTTTCTAATAAAGCAGTCAAACACTAAAATGCATTAAAATTTTATTCACAGATTTTTCATAAAAATATACTTTTCACACCTTCATAATTAAATACTGATGTATGTAACAATAGTTTAAAATATATCTTATTATTTTATAAATCATTAAATTTAATGATTAAAAACAAAAAATTAAATTAAAAATATAATATGAAAATATTTTTGGTTTTTAAAATTGTAGTTCATATAAAAATGATAAAAATAGGGGCTTGTTACTATATTCATTTTAAACATAGAAATTTGCTACATACACATTTACTATAAACAAATTTGGAAATTTTTATATTAAATAAATCCTTATTAATAATAAATAATCCTATAACAGGAAGTGGAATAAAAAATTAATTACACTTACAGCCATATTTAAGATAATAATTTTGAGTTTCTAAAGTGTTCATTAAAATCCCTTCCGATTTAGAGACAGTATTTGATGCAACTGCATCATGCATCATTTTCTTTCCAGTCGAAGGAGAAGGAGGTTGTGCATGCAAATGTTTCATAATGATGCGAAAATTTTTTATGGCACAAGGAGTATTATTAGGATCTCTAATAGTAGCTAAAATAAAATATAATTATAAGTAAAATAGTTAAATTAATATTTAGCACATTAATATTTTTTTAGCAAGAAAAAAATAAAATATTATGTGAAATTATTTTACAATACAATTGATTATTTTACATAATTTCCAATGCATATGAATTAAAGCATACAAGAAATATTAGCAAAAGCTATTTGAATCTAATTCAACTTAAATAAAGACAAAAAAATTTTAATTGACCAAGAGTTTTAAAGATAAATAATTCCTTACATTAACTATAAATTTTACAAATATGCATTTCCAGTATGGTTTAATTTAGAAATAAGAGATTTAAATCAACTTTATTCAGATGTTTCACTATGAAGCAACCTAATAAATTTCAACATACAGCATGGAACACAGCAGACTTCTACAATGTATCATTTATTAGAAAACTGATTAAAACAAGTTTATTCTTCTGAAGGATTTTTTATCTTATCTTTTACAATGATCATTACAAAAAAGTTTCACAAGTACAAAATTGCACTTACAAATTATTAAGCATATTTTACTTTTAATACTATAAAATAAAAAGTTAGCTTTTGATTTTCAGTTTAATATGTTTTGACAATATTAGTTTTTTTTTTTTTTTGTTACAGTTTTGATTAGATTTGTTCAGTTTGAGCTTTGCACAAATATTTTACAGGAAAAGAATAATTTAAAAATTTAATTTACATTGAATTAGACCTACTGTTTAACAAAAGCACTAGTAAGTTCTGCATAGTTCTACCCCCTGAACTACTTCTATTATTCACTTAGAGTATTAGTTAGTTTAGATCTTATTTTTGTTAAATTTTTTAATTAACAGTTGCTTTTTATCAAACTGATGGAAAATATTTTATATATATATATGAACAAATTGATTCCTAAAATAAATTCACACTAAAAGACTTGTAGATGTTTCATAATTTATAACATAAATTGAATGTTGCATAACTATGATTCTTTTATATTCACTTCAAAATTCTTTCATGATTTAACAGAAACACTAAAAAAATGGCTACTTTATAGTGACTTCAGGAGAAAACTACAGAAAAGAATCATTCTGAGGCTTACATACCTTACAATGGATGAATATATTGGATTGGCAAGATGGTACTTTCCATTTGCCGAAATGTTTTTAAAACCAAAATTACTTTTTCGCCAATTTTCAATAAGAATGTATACTTAGATAATATATTACAATGAGTGCAATATATTTGAGTAAATATAAATCTCATTCTAATATACTTAATAGATAGTATCAGCAGGATAATAGGAAAGATGTAAATAGTTTTTAAATAATGAAAACAGCAAGAGGGAAAACTGTATGACAGAAATTTTCTTCAAGCCCCAAAAACAGATTTAGTCCCTTCTCCTAATGAAATGAGATTAAATAATGTATGGGAGTCAAAATGTGTTAATATTATTTTAAACACATTTTGACTCCCATACATAAATAATTAATATTATTAATTATTTCAAAAATATCAAAATATTAACAATTTCATCTAACAGCATTATTATACAATCATAATTTAAATTTACTTCATAAAATGAAAGCTGCAAAAATATTGTTTTGAAGTAATATAGAAGTGAATTGGCAACAGTAAAAAGGACAGATGTAAATAAAGAAAAAAATATTTTATTTTAATATGAAAGTGCTAGTTTTAAAGTATGTTTAAATTATTGTAAAACGTAAATAATTGTAAAATATCAAATGTAAATAATTGTCAAATAATAAATGTAAATATTCAGTTCAATAAAATTATTTCTAAGTCACCTTAATTTTGGTGATTACAAATGTTCAAATTTCATCAATTTTATTATTTAGAGAAAAGATTGTATTTACAATGCCTGGTACTGGATAATTTAATTGTAGGGGAATTTAAATATGGGGATAAAAATTGATGCTGGAAATTTAAGAGATAAAATTTCTTTATTATACTAAAACCGTAAATATTTTTATATATTATATTTTGAAAATGAAAATTTTGTGTGTCTTTATTACTAATTCTAAATAAAATGCAAAACAAGGTAAATGATTACTTCTATCAAAAATAAACTTATATAAAAGTTAAGTTGGTTTTGTACAGTAATATAAAAAAATATATAATGCCATGGAAAAAAAAAAAAAAAAAAAAAAAAAAAAAACATTCACTTACTAACCATGTCTGTAAATTCATTATTTACATAAAACATCAATGATTTAATAAGATTTTCGGATGTCATCACCATGGACTTAAGTCATTTACAAGAAAGCAAGATTTTAAAACAGAACAATTAATTTATATTTTATTTTTTCTATCAAAATGTTTAGCTTATACATAAAATTGATCACCAAATTTAATCAAAGGGCATAAATTTAAAGTTTTTTAACATTTAATTACAGAACAAAATTTATAATTAAAAAAAACCTAAAATGCCTTAACATAATGCTACACTGACAACAACCAATATTCATTATATATATATATATATATTTTTTTTTTTATCTTTTCAAAAGTATAAATAAACTGCACATTTTTCTATGAAAATGATTCATATTTAAAAAAAAAATTAGAGGTAAAAATCTTAAATTCAAATTGAACAGATATAAAAAAATATATATATACTTTACAATTTTTAACAACCAGCTAACATAAGTGCATTTAAATTAAGCACAATCCAAGTATTTTTGAAACACATAAATATACTAATGATACCTCATGAAACTACATTAACTAAATTTATAGTTCTTTTCAATTATTATATTTGGAGATTAAAATTCAGTATAAATGAGTTTACTAATAGACACAATTTAAGAAACTTCTATTCAAATTTTTTTTAAACAAACGGAAAACAATTCTGATTTAAGACCTTAAAAATGATGTGTAAATTTACAAATTATTAATTTCTAACAAAATATACTAATAATCTTAAAAAACAACAAACAATTTTTAAGGACTAATGTATTTAATATTTGAGTTTTCTTAAAGCTTATTACTCTGTAATTTCTAACTTAGTAAATACTTTAGCTTAATATTATCTATAGAAACTAAGCAGTAATTATGAAATTTAAACTCATTTCTATAGTTCGAGAAAAATATTGTTAAAATGAGAATTTATTACTGATCCCTGATAAATTTTCTCATTTTTTATAGATCCCATTTAATATTTACCTTCAGTGTTCAGCCTACAAAAAGGTTGCACCATTTGCACAAATGTTAAATTATTTTTCGCACACACTTCTTCAACATCACTGCTGCAAAGAACTGCAACAGAAGGGGAAAATACATCCTGTATTAGTTCATAAGCAGTTTGTTTACAAGTAGCCATAGCTTCTTTATTTTTAATATTCTGATCAATCATTCAGTGGATGATGCACATAATTTAAAATATTATTTTAAGCTTTGTAAAATAAAATAAATTTGATAGATTGTTTAAAAGTGTGAAAAACATATTGAAATCCTTATAATTATAAAGTTATACAATAGGAATTATTTCCATTAAATTAAAAATAACTTTTTAAAACTTTACTAAGTTTTTAGCCCAAAAATGAGTAAGTTTTAGATTTTTGCCTCTATGAATCATTGTATGCACTGATAACTTCACATTTTTTACTGCAAGAATTATTTTTCCTTCAGTGGGTGTCCAAACAAACAAGAGAAATGTTTTTGAACGTAATCACAGTTACAGTCATCAATATGAAGTTCTAAGTGCGACATTATTATACTAATGACTACAATGAAAAACATTTGAATATTTTTCAATTTCTAACTACAAGAATAAATCTATTGGAAGAACTATTATTAGATAGTGCTAAATTTATATATCGTAAAAGAGTACTCCGTAGTATCCAGGTGGACAGAGTTGCAAGTAGGAAGCACAAAAAACACCAATTAACCATTTGTCGTTCAACAATGACTAGAATTGGACATGAACATTACGTTCGGCAAAGCACGATCTCATCATTCGGTCATATTAAACTCCTCAGTTTGTAAATTCTTTTAACTATAAAGCAGTAGTATTAATGATGATT
>JAPDSC010099818.1:40679-70012 GCA_026290005.1 Latrodectus geometricus | reverse complement strand
TCTTTTAAATATAAAGTAGTATGATTGTAACGTAATATATGCATTAACTAATCGAAGTTTTTTAATAATATTTGAAGTGAAAGGTGTAAGCTTTATAAATTTTAGCCCAAAACGTTTCATATTCGCAACTTCTAATATGCCAAAGATAATTTTACATTTATTAAAATAATTTAAATAACTAATATATTAGTATGCATTTTATTTTAATCTATTTAATATTTTATATAGCTAATAATGCCCGATTTTCTAATTCGTTATTTTATTTTTGAAATCATGTTGTTGTGCAGAGGGAGTTTATTTTGTGCAGCGATCCAAATCCATTTTGCGATGTCTATAATGACCGTACAGCGATGTGCTGTACCGAATTAAATAAATATAGTATTATTGTAGAATAATTGATACCTGTGCACTTGAATTTGATCTGTTCATAGATTGCTGATCTTTTACTTCATACATAAATGTCAAATGAAAGTTGTAAATGCTATAATTTTTTTAAATTACATGAACAGTAAATATTTACATAGCCATTGATATTTTATATACATCATTAATTTACTGCAATTAAAAGATTAAATTTCAATTAAAGTAAATAAGTGTAATTTTTCTTGAGTATTAGTAATAGAATATTTTCAAACATTAACAACTTAGTTATTTACTCAGCTATTCTATATATATAAATATAGTTCAATTAAGTGTCTTGCTAAAATTAGTTACAAATATTTATTTGAAGGTAATGAGAATAGAGCAAGCCTAAAGTATCCTTGACTTCGGAATATCTCAATTGAAAATAAAAATGAAATTTTCCTTAGTAACGTAGCAAGATGTACAAGTTCAGTGATTTAACAAGATTCTCTCTGTGATTTTCATTTTCTGCTTCAAATTCATTGCCATTTATGCCTTTTACTAATCACAGAGGGATCACCAAATAATTCCTAAAATAAAAAGATTTACCGAAAATTAAAAATTTTTTTTAAAAGAATTAATAGAAAAATTAGGCAATCTTTTAATTTTATTACTATGTTGTTTTCTATTTTCAATAAAGTAAATTCACTCTTCACTTTTCTTTTATCATTATAAGAGTGCTCAAAAACAATACTTTAATGTAATAAACATATGTAAACCTTATTTTGCAGAATATAAAAACGCTACAAAAGACACATATTGCAGAAGTAGACGTTTCTTTTGTCTAAAGATTTTATAAAATGCTGCCCCCCCCCCCCTATTACAAAGAGACAATTACTGCTCTTTCGGGAAATTAAAACAACTGCAAATAACTAAACAGATATTCAATTAATGTCAAAATTGTTTGGTGATCGTAATATAAAATGCTACATTAAAGCTATTTAAGGAATTTATTTTATTATAAAAATAAACTTTTGGAGAAAATTGCCCTCTTGTCTAGTTCAATTTATACATGTCCATAAAGGTCGAGTTTGCAGACTTTGGAGGGTGGGTTCTTGATTATCTCTCTATATAAATATAAATGTACTCTGTGAATCTGTATGTAGGCTGAACAGGGATTCATCAGGGAGTTGTAATTTATGTAGTTTAAGAATATAATGTTTGTTTGTTGTTGTTTCTAATCCTCCAGCTGTCTGACGATGTCAGACAAGATCCCAAAGACCGTTGACCCAAAGCTAGTCAAGGACAAGAAGGGGGGATGAGTAAATCTCATCTCTTGAGAGCTTCAGGCAGTCAAGTATGTGCTCGGCAGAAGCCTGCTGATCATAACATCTGGAGCAAATGGCATAAATCTTACGATGTATGCCATAAATCTTACAATCACCTCCTTTTTATGATCTTATTAACCTATAATAGAATATGTATCATATAGTAGTGTTTTAAGTTCTGAGTCCTTATAAATTAACGTGAGGAAATTCTCGGATCACCACCATAACAATTAATAAAATCATATTCAATAATATTAATTTATAAAATAAACATTTAATGGAATTTGAAGAAATGACTATAGTATGATTTGATTTTAGATACTTAGCTGTGTGCCTGCCCTTGGGCATCTACACATTCATCGGAATTTCTAGGGCTTAAAATGGCAGGCTTAAGATGCTATTAAGGCTAAAAGGATGAGATTAGATGAAGTTTTTAGACAAGATGGCGTCGGATGTAAGGAAGGCTGCTATTGGTCTAACAAGAGCATCGCCAGGGAGAATTTCTGCATCGAAAAGAGAAGAGATGTTTCCAGCTTCGCAAGTAGTGGCTTTCTTGAAGAAATTAGCATTGAGTTTGAATATATGTTCGGAGAGCTGTTCAATTTTCAGATCACTTCTTATATTTTTATTTCTTATATAATATGGTGCATTGACCATATAACGAAGCATTTTATTTTGCATAGTATTTATGATTTTCTTGTCTACCTCTGACAATGTGCACCAGGCGGGAGACGCATATGTGATAATAGGGCGTAAAATAGAAGTATAGAGAAGTTTTTTTTAATTTTAGATTTAATTTGGAATATTTCCCAATAATTGGGTTTAATTTGTGATAATTGTACCAAGCTGCAGCTATTTTAGATTTTATGTGTTCAGTCCAAGTGAATTGTTTGTTAATTTTGATTCCTAAATAGGTTGCATATTTAACATTTTCAATTTCTTGGCCGAAGATGTAGAGTTTGTTGTTGACTTTGTATTTTTGCGATCTTCTATTTATTATAAGCAATTTAGATTTGGAGGCATTAATGACAACTTTTCAATTATTGCACCATCTTTCAATATTGAAAATTTTGTCTTGCAGTCGTGAAATGGCAAGATTCGGATTCTTGGAGCGTACCACTATGCCAGTATCATCTGCGTAGAATGCCGTAAGGCTGTGGATATTATCTTCAATTGAGAAGTCATGATTGTAAAATAAATAGAGGATTGGGCCCAATATGCTTCCCTGCAGAACACAGGCGCATATCCTTCGAACAGTGTTGTTTATTTTGATGTGAAATTTTCTATCATGAAGGTAATTTCTGATGATGTTAGTAAGGTTATCAGGAATTCCTAGAGATTTAAGTTTGTATAAAAGGCCTTGGTGCCAAACCCTGTCAAAGGCTTTGGCCACATCTAACATTAGGAAACCAGATTATTCTTTCAGATAGAAACCTTTGCCAATAAATAGTATGGAAACTTTACATTTTAATTTATAGAACTCTAGTTCAAAAGTGTTGCCATTCTGGAGTTGATAAATTACAATAAAAGTTCTGTTAATTCACCAAACCAAAAGTATACACGTTTTTTCCCCACTTTTACAACACTAATAGGAGTCTCCTGAAAAAAGTTATTGAGTCAGCCAGACTATTTTTCAGGTGTAAAATTGGAAATTAAATTAGTTAAATAAGATTTGTTTCTAAAACATTTATTTTAATATACACAAATATCATTTTAACTAATTTTTAAATTACCGTAAGTACTGACACATTTCTAAATATAACTATGGTTTGGTTTTTTTTTAAACTAGATTTTTTTTTGTTTCAGATTTAAAAGTATAATCTGGGACTTTAAAATTATCGATTATTTTAAAGTACATATTTCATTAATTTGTTATTTTTATTTTATTCTTATAATGATTTTTTTATGTATATCATTTATTTTTGTGGAGGGGGGACAGTACCAAAAAAATAATTGTACTCGAGCGCCAGTTATGCTCGCTAAGCCACTTAGCTGTAAAGGATAATTGGTTATAAATAACCTTTTATAATGCTTGGAAAAGAATAATGGTATTTGGTACAACTCTGTTTCATGGCTTCTATTCAATATTGCTTTGGAAAATATAATTTGAGATTCAATTAGGATTCATTAATAGAAACTTGTTTCATAAAAAACTTCAACTATATTAGGCAGATGAAATTGATATTTTTGCTTGGAGTGTTTCAATTTTGAGAGAAGCATTCTCCTTTCTAGATGTTGCAGTAAGTCATAAGAGATTAGAAATAAATTATTCTAAAACTAAATATATGCTTATCTAGAAAACACAACTATCAAGAGATACTTTCAATCACTTGAAAAATCATCTTTTATGAATTTGAAGCAAGATGTGGTTTAATTTGTTTTTTTTTTTTCTTGATGCAAAAAGGACATTATTTCTGAATTAGAAATCATATCTTCACTCAACAAGGCATTCTTTGCTGAAATCCGGTTTTCTCCACAGAAAAACAAAACAATTATTAAATCATCCTTCATGTATCGTTCAAAAACTCTAGAGAAAAAGTTAAAAATATGTCTGAGAAAAAGTTAAAAATATAAAGCTGTATTTTTTTAAAGAAAATTTCTCAGAATTATCCTTGATGGTGTGAAAAAGGACATTTCAAAACTGAAATTTATCGAATTTGTTTTAACAGCTAGGTATTATTAAAATTATTAAAGTCAAAGGAATGACTGTATTCATACTTTTATATGCATATATTCCAGCATGAGAAGCTTTAAAGGCTTCTTTTATTTTTATAATAGATTAAATAAATTCAGTAAATGAGAGTCAAATAAGAAAAGAGGAAAACAGAAATTGCAATGTTTATAATTCGGTTCAATCAATTTTTAAATGATTTTGACAGAAAATTTGCAAATCATTGCTGAAAATGGTCCTATCTGGAAAAATCTTCAATCGAAGATCTTCTTCTGTTACTACTGTCGGTCCAAATATATGATAAAAGTTTAAAAAAGAAGAGATTAGATAAACTTTAGAAACATTTTTCAACTCTAACTTATTATTGCAAGATGATGCTCCTATAAGTAAGATGCGTTTCAGGATGCACAATTGATGATCACGCGAACAATCCATTGATTAGCTGTAGAGTAATCTAAATAAAAATATTATTAAATTTATAGGATAATAAACGCGTATGTACTTTAAAAAGTATGAGCGAAGGACCAAATGTATGTATTAAATCAAATAAAATTTATGAGGTTTGAATAAGCATGGCATTACATTTCCTGCTTTTTCCGGGAAATTTGCCGTAGTAAACAATATTTGAGTTTCGTTAGCGCAGAAAGCTGCGCATGTTACTGTTAATTAGAAAGTAATGCAAACGAATAATTTTGAATCACTCGAAGTTCTTAACAAACACTCATGTCGGGTTTACATTATATTTTGTGTTTTTGGACGAAGTGGATATTTTGATAAAGAGAAAATTTCATTTCCAAAGGAACGAGAAGGCTGAATATTTTTGTGTTTGTTCAAGTGTTGATTATTTTTCTTTAAACAGTTGTATGTTTCTCATTTTATTACCTTGTATTAAAAATGAAGGATACAATGTTCTGCTAAAATTATACTGTTTTCATTCCCTAAGTGCCAGTTATTTTTGTTTAAACATTTATTGGTAGGTATTCAATGAAACACTACATCAAAGAATTTATTCATTATTTACATAGCTATATCTAAATAATGAATAAATTCTTAAGAGTTAAATAGTTTTTTAAGTTTTAAAAGTCTAAAGTGAATTTTAATGAAAATAAATTTATCTTCTGGATTTATTTAAAAATTTACGAAAAATCAAAGCTTTTGCCTATTTGATACATTGAATATAAGTACTTAATTTCCTCAGAATTTATGGAAAATTAATTTTCAGAAAAAAATTTATTCGATTATTAAAATTTAATAGTTTTTTTTTAAAGTTTAATTATATGTGAATGTTTATATACTGCTGTGGTCAATATAAATAAATTCTTTGATGTAGTGTTTCATTGAATATCTATAAATGTTTAAACAAAAATAACTGGCACTTTTAATCCCTTATATTTTTAAGTGTTTATTTGAAAAAGTTGTAAAGTTATAAAAGAGTTGTAAATGAGGAAATATATTAATTAAATGAAATAAATTTTATTAGCTTTAAAATTTTATTAAATTTCTACGAATCAACAATTATATGGCTTAATAAATATAATGGAAATTTATGGAAAAAAGAAGTTTAAATATTTGCATATGAAAGGGGGAAAAAAAACTTTCTGCAATCCATTTTTTTAAAAATTTAGCTTTTATAAATTAATATTTGTAGTTAATGGATTTATAGTTTTGGTAGTAAAAAATATCCATTTATAATTTTATTAGACATTTTCAAACATTTTTAAATTGTATTTATTTCTGCATGATTTAATATTTGACCTAAATCATAAATTTGAAAATCTTATCCAAAAGAATGTCATTTCAGTAGTATCTAAAACTTGTGTGTCACTATCATACCATATTATTATTTTTTTTTTAATTCTTTATGATACAAATTCCTGTCTTGGGTTGTGTATCAATAACTACATGTTCTTTTTAATGTCTTGTTGTTCAAATCCCATATTAATTTGGGCACAGCTGAAAATTTATATATTGAGTGTACTCATAATTCCATAGAATGCTTGGCCTATGATAATATACATATTTCTTTGGATAGATTTATTATAGTTTTTACTATTACTAGTAATAACTTATAAGCATAATTTTATCTTCTATTTTTAAGTGAACATTTTTTCTATTTAATTGATCTGATTTTTTTTTAGATCATAATTTTATAAACAGTGCTTTTGGATTGAAATTATTTGTGTTGTTTGATCAATATATAGTAATTTTAAACTATAGTACATTTCTTCTATGCCACTGTAAGAAAATAAAAACTCATTCTTTGAAAAACTAAATGGTTTTATCTTGGTGAATATATACATTTTTTACTTTATTTTAAAATAAGTATTTAATGTATTTGAATGGAAAAGATTCTTTAGTAACTGCACTATTTGGTTATTTTATATCAAATATTTTATGAGAATCAATCAAAATTTAATTAAATGTGTTAATTTGTTATATTTTAAGTCATATTTTTATTTATTTTTTTTAAGACAAATTCCTTAAAAATATTTTTTATTTTAAATGATTGCTTAAGCTTAAATTCTTCTTGGTGCCTTATGTATGTATATGTGTGTGCGTGCATGCATGCAATTCAATGCACTTATATATATTAGGTCTACCGGAAAGTTCTGTCCGCTCCGGTTACAATCAGTTTCAACAAGTATGCATATATTCCTGTGATACATATTTAGCTCTCTCTCTTGATCGCTAACAATGTATACACATTTTTGTCACAGATGAACTAAAACGAAGATCAGTCTTGTTAGTATTATTTGAGACGCAATCGTGTACCCATGGCTACCGATAAAGTTCATTTACGCCACACACAGAACTTTCCGGTAGACCTAATATAAGGATGTGTGACATTTTCCCATGAATTCATAAATTTTTGCTTTTATGAAAGTTTTTAGTTTTTTTTTTTAAACACTTGCCTGTTTTAATTTGTGTTTTAGTTTCTAAAGGTCTTCATATTGTTTAATTTATATCATCTTATTGTGTATATTAAATAATCTTAATTTCTTGTTTTAACCCAAAATATTTGCCCTACTAACAGTGTTGGAAAAGTTAAATATTGAGAAATGTCCATTTTCATATGTTAGTTTAAAAATTATCAATTTTTTGAAGAAGACTCTTAAAAGATTAGAAGAAAAAGACAAATTGGAATAAGTTTTTTTAAAAAGATGAAATATCTCATTAAATTATTATTTTTTTCTTTAAATCTGTGTAAGTTATTTTTCAACTAAGTATTCCAATTTTGTATGGTGAAATTTATTTTTAATATATTTACTCAGTTGGATAACAAGTATTTGCTTATAACTATTGAAATTTCTTGTATAAAAGAACATAAATCAGAAAAAGATAATTATTTATGATTTATTAAGTCTAACATAAATTTTTGTAATATAGATATTTTCAATAAATCTCAGCCAATAATATAATTGCATTTACATAACTCTATTTTAAAAATTTAAAGATTAATTTTGCTATTTTAAATGAGTGAAATTTATTTCTCATTAATCTTCTCTAATGTATATACAATACTCTGAGCATCAAATATAAATTTTTATATAGATTTTATAAAAGCTACAAAAAAGATTTTTTTCTTTGAATCATGATATTTTTGTAGTTCTAGATCTAAGGCTGCAGTGGCTTGGTTAGTTTGAGCATTTGCTCTCATTATCAGACTGCAATGAGTTCAAATCCTGATCCAACCAAAGATTCATCATGTTCACTAATGGCGGCTGGATCACATTAAATGTGTTGTAGCCACAATGTCTTTCATGTAAAAGGAAATATAAAATGAGCAAAAAACCCCACACTTTTGAGGTAACAAGTGTGTGTGAATCAATTGGGGTGTTTTGCTTTGTTCTTTCTACTAAATTACAAAAACCCATCAATTTTGAAGCAGGGACCAATCTTCTGCTTTTAAATTTGAAGTTCAACAATGGCACATCCACTGTATAAGTTGCCATGACTTTGATTGACTCTTGTAGTGTTGAAAGGTGCAAATTTTGTATCAATTGGGCATTAAAATAATGTAGTTTAGATCTTTATAGTAATTTTTTTCTACTTACAACCTAGCATTTCTTTTGATGACAAGACAGTACTTTTCTGTGAAAAAATTGAAAATGCAAATGTTGAAAATAAAGTGCAATTGTTTCAATCATAGTTCCCTGGGGAATAATTTTCAGTTTTATTTCATTACTTCACTTTAGAAATGTTCATTAAATTATTATTTCTTTTCAAGGATTGTATAAAATTCTCAATCAGTTCATTAAATATGTATAATAAATTATAAAAAAAATGAAATATTTATTACATAGTATTTTTCTTATTAATAGACAATGGTGATGCATGAAAATCTAGTGAATAATTTAATTAAGAATTAATAATGTCTTTTAAAATTATAATAGAAAAATCTACGTCATATATTATATGATATCATAATACATGCTCTTTTTATATAGGGATTCAAATTTTCAGTGTGCATATTATATTATAGATTCATAAATGAGCTTAAAAAATCATAATTCTATAATATAGTTAAATTTTATTTAAAAGAAACTCTGGAACTTAAAAATTTTCATTATCTGATAATATATTATTTTCAGGCAATCATCAAATTTTATTTTATCGTCATTCTAAAGTTTGCCATAGGATAAAAAATAAAAACTTTTATTCCTGGTCATTTTAATTATTGTAATTTCATTTTTTGCTTACACATACATAATTTTTATTTTCATCAAATGTATTTGCTTTAGCATTATTTCCACTTTCTTTTACAAGTTGAATTACTTTTTGATTTGATATCAGCATCATCTTTATTTGGGAAGACCTGTTTTCTTCCAAAAGGTGTACCAGACTTTTAAAGAAAGCAAATGCAATTTTTAAAGACTATATTGTTCTTTTTATGATGACACATGATCAGGAGGAAAAACATTTGACTTCCAATTCTGCAAATTTATTTTAATCAAAAGTGCAATCTTATAAGGAATTGCTATCTTTCTTGTAAATTTAGACAAGTATTGTAGAAACTCTTTTCAGAATTTCCCTTTAACTTTTCTATAACATATTTTACTCTTTAGCATTTAACATTCTTTAAATGGCTGTAAAAATTATTTTAATTGAACTTCGAAAGGATAAAGAATTATGTTTCATGTGTCACTTTAAAAAAAATATATTATGTAGAGAATATTTCTGAAAATAAAAAAATATTTAGAAGTTATTAATATAAATCAAAATAAATTGCTTTAAGGTTTCATAATGTAAAAATGCTATGCTGATAAGTCTAAAAATAATTGAAGAAATAATGTTATATGAAGTAATGTATATATATATATATATATGTGTGTGTGTGTGTTAAATTTTATATACATACACATATATGTATCAAGTGGTCTCTATATTAACATTTTATGCAATTTTTTGTGTGCAAAAATGTATGAATAATACATTTAAGGGTAATATATATGTATATCATATTTTAGACTATATTATAAACATGATTTTTGGATAGAGTTGTTTTTTAAAGTATTAGCATTTTTTTCCCTTTGTTGAATTTGTAGTTCAGTATTCATCATATTTATCTAAGCTTTTCCCTTTTATAAAAATATCTACAGTACATTCAATCTTTTATTTTTAACAGCTTGATTAATGCGTTTTATTATTGCATTTTTCAAAATAATCTTGAATAAAACAAGAAAAGTTCTTTAACAAGTGAAATATATCTTGTCCAATAAAATGCACAGCTTGGATCATCTTCTTGGACCTTGTGCCATCAACTAACTTTTCCTACAAAAATTTATTCCGAAAATATTTTTCTGGTCATATGGATATTTTTAATCTACAAAAGTCATTTTTACTTTTTATTTAATGAAAGTTATTTTAATTTATCTTCATTCTTACATAAAAGTTGTTGCACCAGCATACTTCCCTATACCTAACCCTAAATTGAGCTCTACCAGTTAGTGATAGTAGTGTGGTGGGAGTCTTTCTAATTTAGAAACAGATCAAGCAAAAGACCCCATAATATTTGACTTTAAATCAATATTTAAAGGTATCATTTCACATGGAGGATATTGAAATCACTACTTAACTATTGTGGCCTAACTGCCTTTTAGTCAACACAACATATACTCGGTTAAGCCGGTAATTGAATTTACTATCTGCTGATAATGATATATAAAAGTGGCCTCATGTTATATGAAAGATAAATTTCAAAATATTATATTGAACAATTTTCTAATAAAAAGTAAATTCCTTTTGTAAAAGCATAAAAAAAGTTATCAAATGGGTAAATAAAATAAAAAACTCAAAAAACACATTCTTGAAAAATATTTCAACAATTAACTTTTTTAAAATGAGTAATAACAAGAAAACTTAATGTTAAATTGAATAAAATAGACTATAGAAAAACAAAGAAATTGTATATCAAAGGATTGTATTTTATAATTACTTCAATTATATCTTAAACTTTTATAATTATGTAATATTATTTAATTATGTAAAATTAATTAAAGTATTATGTAAAATTATCTAAAACTGTTTTACTTTAATATATATTGTGTACTTTTATAATTATGTTATTATGTACTTCTGCATGATTATGTATTTTTATAATTACGTTAACTTATATTTTTAGAAACTTTAATCTGAATTTTAATTGGAAATTTAAATTTGATTTGAAAAAAGTATTATGAACCCATTTAATTTTTTCTATTTTAATAACAACTGTAATTTAAGCTTCACTACTTCATTGCATTTTCATTACTTTTAAATATATTTTGAAATTTTAGAACATGGAACGAAGACCTTGGATACTTTGCAATGAGATGGTTAAAGCAATATATGAAAAAAATTATGCTGCTGTACAAAAATTGCTTGCAGAAGGTCTTGATATTGATACAGAAATAATGTGTCATAAGTGTCCCATAATGATTTGTATTGAAGCTAATAGTTTAAAAATAGGTGAGTTTTATCATTTTAAATGTATTATTGCACTTAAGAAAAATAATTGTCACTTTATTAAATTTATTTTGTAAAATTTCATTACATGATTTGGCAACTAAAATACATGCTATATTGTGAAATACTAATAAAAAACCTTTTTTCTTTTTGATTTCACTAATTTACATGATTTGATTGCAATACATTTACTTTCAAATTACTGTGGATGCTTATTTTTTCAAACTCATAAGTAAAAGGGAAATCGGTCTTAAAATGAAAAATTTGTCAAATAAAAAATATCACTTAAATTTTTAAGTTAATTATTTTTATTTTATTTTATTTTTATTTTTTTAATTATTTATTTTTTTTATCAAACTGTTCTTCATGTGCTAGAATAGAGAAATATTTATGGGAAAAATATTCAGCATGTTCTACATAAGAAATGCTGCAAACAAAATTTAATTTATGGATAACAAATTGGGCGATATTATTGCTTATCTTTTCTTGTTTCAAAATAACATTTTTAATAATATATCTTTTCATTTTTTTTAATGGAAAAATGTTTTCCATTTCTTCTTTATATACCACATCTGAGTCACATCCAAAAAGTTCTGGAATGGAATTTCAGGTAGCAGTGGGATTCTTTGCCGAAGCTTATGTGCACAAAATTTCTTTCTTCAATATATCAGTAAATTTTCCTGACTTTCTTCAGTTACAATGGTTTCTTTAAAAGGCCTGTATTTTAAAATGTTCTATATATTGTCTTATCTTCAATATCATTTCAACCATAGATTGACAAATACATTGCACCTAGAAGATCAATTTTATAATGCTGCTTCATCTCTAAATCAATAATCATTCTTTACAAAAGTTCCTTACTATATTTGTATTTTAAGCTTTTTATCATTCTCTGATCCATGGGCTGTTAGAAGCTATGATAGGCATGAAAAAGTCTTTACAAATTTCTTCAACATCCAGAACTTTAAGGTAAACAGTGTGGTCATTCACATTTAGATGAACTTTACGACTTTTGAATCCAAAATATATGTCCAAGTCTTTTAGTCGATTGTCACAAATGTTCAACGTTATCCAAGCTTTAATATTAGCATGGTATACTGTTATATATTTTTTTAAACATATTTAAAAAATCTAGCCTTTAAGTGTTTTCTTATGAATAGCAAATGTAGTTTTTCCATTCTATTCATGTTGTCTGCAAGAAACATTGTAATTCCTTGCTTCACATTTCTATTCTAATTACATTTATCACCTTTGAAACTAAACGTTATTTCAGGTAAAATCTTAATAAAACAAACCTGTCTCACCTACATTGAAAATATCCTTGGGTTATATTTGGAAAATAGTGATTTCAGTTCTTTACATTCAATTTCTGAAGTTTTATTCACAGCTTCACTTTTACCTTACAACTTTCTAAAGCTCAAACTGTATCTAATCATAAATTTTTGGAGCCCCAGTTTTATATTTTGAATCAGCTTCATACCAAAGCTGCTAGATTTCTTTTCAATGACATATCCATCAACAAAAACATTCATTTCTTTCATTTTTCTCAGCTAAGTACACAAAGCTTTTTCTAATTTAAGTCTTCTTGTTTCTACCCAATGTTTTTAAAAGGAATAAATTTTTATGGTATTATTTCTTTTTCCTAGGATTTTTTTCTGGGATTTTAAAATTTTAGAGATGCTATTCTTTGGAATTCCAGGTTTCCTAGCACTATCTTTAAGATTTTTTTCGTCTGCTTTTTGAATTTTTTTGTACTTTGACAATTAATAAAAATGTTCATTTCTTCAACTGTGACTTGATTGAAATTCCTCACTAAACTGGCCCAGTCTTTCTCTTTCTCTAAATATAAAGTTATATTTTTATGAATTTTTTTCTTTCTTCATTGTCACATATGAGAGTCTAGTTTGACTTCATAATTCTTTCCAATCACATGTCCTTGTTTTCAACTATTGTTTTTCCACAATATCTAAAATATCTTCATTTTGTTTCATGGCTCAAAAATATTTCAGCTGAAGACTGAACCAGTTTAGTGAGGAATTTCAATCAAGTCACAGTTGAAGAAATGAACATTTTTATTAGCTGTCAAAGGTTATATAGAATGTTGTATAGAAAAATAATCAAATAAAAGATATAAAAAATATCTGATGATAAAAAGGAGAAAATAGTAAAGTTATTCTATATGAAAAAAAAATAAATAATAATAAAATAAAAGTTTGCAGAAAAGATAAAAGTTCATAAAGGATAATTATAATTGCCATTGTGTGTCTATGGGATCACATTAGGGAGTAACCTCTAGTTTGTAGGAATGTGAGCAGTGTTATTGTCGAGCCGGAACGCTCCGGCACGTCGTTCCAGTACTTCCTTTTTGAACAGAAACGCGTTCTGGAACTAAAGATGATATCTGATAACAAGAATTGGTTGACGTATTGAAAAAAAAATTAAAAAGAATTGCTGATTTTTTTCTTTTAATTTTTGACGAATTTTTTATATGTATTATTATAAACAAGGGTTTGAACCGAACCCGGATCAATACAATGTAATAATAAGATTAATAAGTACTACTGTTAGTAAAATATTCTATGCATGCTAACTAAGTCAAAGTGTCGATTAAAGAGTGTTCGCACATTGAGGCAGCATCCCTCCAACGTGCACCCTTCGCTTCCCGGCCGTGTTGCTGCCCACGAGAGACATGTTGAAAAGTACCACATACTAAAGTGACGGCAGGAAGATCTCATGCATGCGCAATGCATCTAAGTGGTATCTTCCGTTTCTGTGATTGCTTGAGAACTATGTGGCTAAAGCGTTGAAGTTTTTATTAAATATTTAAAGTTTGGTGTCTCGCATTTGAAATATAAAATTATCTCAATAGGCACGATATAGAACTTAAGAAATTTGGGATTATTATTTCGAAACTCAACTGATTTCTATTGAATGTTATTCACGGTACTTTAAAAACAAAGATACATTTTTTCAATCCAATTTATTAATAATATTAATAACTGTTTACAGATTTTTGTTAGTTATTTCATACTTTAAATTTGTTATATTACATAAGTATAAATGCACATTTATGTTATATAACCTAATAGTTCAATATAAATCAGTACAAAACTAAAAATAATAAAGAATTTTATTGAAAATTATTAATATATTACACAAAGTATTGTAAAATAATTTAGCTATCCAAATGGTGAATCTTTTAATTGTTCATGCTAGCTAAAAGTTAGTTTGAACAATATTATATTAATGTACTAAAAATATGAACTCTAAAATCCATAGAAATTCATAAGGATAGAGATTCTTAATTCTAATATTTATTTAAATTAATTTTACAAGATTATTTTAATTTGTAACTTTTTTAAAATTTAGAAAATGTTTGGAAACACATCTATCCATATTGGTATCGCCATTGAGGTGACAGCAGACAGGCAGCATGACGGCGCGACTTCAGACAGGCAGCATAACAGCTGCCTGTCTGCTGTTGCCTCAATGTGCAGTTTAATTTAGTTCTGGAAATGAAACATTTAATAATTTGTGGAGCTCATAATTTGTATTTTATGTTTGTTTTCAGTGTAAATTTTTCTGGTTAATTCATCAAATTACAGAAATGCTTCATTAGAATTAAAAAATAAAGTTACTTTTTCACATGACATTTTCTCATGAAAATCTGCACAAATAAAAGTAAATGTAGCTTAAAAATGATAATGTTTATTCTCAAGTACAACCATAATTATTGTGGCTTTTTATTGTAATCTTCCTGCTAAATTTATCAAGCTCAAGTATGCCGCAAATCAATTGGAATCTTAATCCAACAAAATTATTTATGTTAAATTATTTATTTAAACCAAGACGTAGTGTTTATATAAAACTCTTTTTCAATACAAAACTGTTATTAAAGAAAATAATGCAATTAAAAAAATAGAGGCTTTTTAAAATATGAAAATAAAAGTGTGGTTACCAAATAATCTCAATATAAAGATAGAAAGACTTAATGAGTTTAAATACAAAGTTATCTTATACATTCATTTTAGAATTAATTCTTGATTTTTTTTTATATATTAAAAGAAACTTAAGATCTACATACCAACATTGAAAATAAGAAAAAAGTATATATATATTTATGCTAAAATCATATAATATTGTTTTCTTAATTTATTCTGAAGAAAGTACATATTTATTTTTATCCTATTAATATCAGTGAATGCAAGAACTGTTTGTCCTGATAAGCAAAGCATTCATTAGAAAAGTGTTTTCTAATAAGAAATTTAAAAGAGTCTTTTAAAACATTTTAGCTGGGTGCTTTTACCAGAATTGATTTTGTGAGTGAAAATTGACATAGGTCTGTTGTGAAGTACTATTGATTTAATTCTTGTATTTTATATTCTATTCTCATGCGATTTTAGATTCATGTTGTTGAAGAATAAAAACAAGAAAGGATAAAATTTGAATGAACTAACTAGCATATACTTTTCTGTATTAAACACCATAAATATATTCCCAATTTAAAGATCTTAGAAACACAAATGGCTTTCAGATTAGGAGGTCGTAAATGATTATGCTTAGCAGGAGTATTAATTAACTCTTAACTATAAACTCTCACTATTGCAAAATCGAATGCTAAGTGAAAATTATTGATATTTTTTCCTATAACTTTTATTATGTTTACAGGTGAACTTTTAATCAGTGAAGGTTGCAGCCTTAGCTTGAAGACAACTATGGGAAATACTCCTTTACACATAGCTGTTGAGTTATCAAACTATGACTTTGTGAAGCTTTTGCTTAATAATAGAGCAGATGTAACTAGTGTTGACGATAGTGGAAAAACTGCTCTGCATCTTGCTGCACAAATGAACTCCTTAAGTAAATATTTGTTTTGCTTTCAATTTTTTGAGGCATTTTTATTTTCTAATTTATAAAAGAAATTAAAAATACCAATGATAATCAAGGTACAAAAAATTTGAAGCTGTTATATATGTGATAAATATATCCTAACAATAAATATCTCCCATATCCAAACGTTATAACCAACCTTTTATTTTATTACTAAAAATTATATTGTAAAAGAAAGACCATGAAGAAATAGTAGAGTGCTAACTTTGGTGCTTAAGATTTTTCGAAATGTTTGTTCTAGCTTTTGATTTTATCATTTATTGTGCTTATTTCAATTTTAACTGAGCACAATTGTTTTTAAAAATGTTCTCTTATTGTAAATCATTAAAATTTTAGTTTGTGTAATGTATTAACAAGATCCATATTATAACACTGTTTTCTTGTAATATTTATACCATACCTAAATTTATTTTAAAAAATGTGCCATTGTAATTTGGCAAAAAATCTTTTTAAGAGGTTGTTAATGTAAATTGTTTTCACTTTGAATCAGTTCAAAAGTAAACCAACTGTGTTTTAATGCCAGAATTTTAGATTGACTTAATTCTAAAAATTTAATCCTCAAAAATTGCAATATATATATATATTGTAAAGATTATTTATTTTTATAATGTGTACTTCAAGTATATACATTTGGTTATTCTAATTTTGGTTGCTTTGCTCTGATTGAACTGCTAATTTTATTTAATTTGTGTTTATTACTTAACTCTTCCTCCTAAGCATATATTGCATGTAATACTTACTGATCTCTCTCTCTATCTCTCTCTCTCTCTCTCTCTATATATATATATATATATATACACAATATGCATTTCTTTTTGGAAAAATGCATTTCCTTGCATGTTCCTTAATCACAATCTGTCTCTTTTTGCTGGATGGTCATTGATCCATTTTTATGAATGAAAATGTTGATATTTTTAAGACTGATTCCTTGATGGGCTGTTGACTTCAATCCATCCTCTTCCCGTTTGAACTTGTATATTCTGAATTTATTGCATTTGTAAAACATTGATACTAGATTTGAAAAAAGATTTTTTTCAAAAAATTTGATATCAAAATTTATTTATTTTTTTAAAAGAACGATATATTTATATAGAAGAGCATAACTATCAATGGTATAATTTTTATTCTTGATTTCCTGCCTTCATCACACTGAATTAGAACTTTATTTTTTCCTCAAAGTGATATCCATTGCTAATCTCTTTGTGAAATATTAGGCTTAATTTGAACCTGCATACTTTCTCCATTAGAATATGAATTCCTCTTCATATATAACAAAAATAATCTTTTTGTATTAAAATTCTTATTTAATTTTTATACACCTTAATATACATTTCAATCATGTGCTTAAAAAATGTTGATTTCTTTTATCGTGAAGTATCTATTTTTTGAGTATGTTGTTTCAATGTATTATAGCTTACTACTTTGCAATCCTAAAGCCTTCTTTCAATTATTCTTTCTGACCAAACTTAAATTTATATTTTACTTACCTTGTTGTTCACCAACAGAACAAAATTAAAATAACTATTTCACAAGTGAAACTCTCTTGTAATTAAAAAATGAAAAAAAATGACACTTGTTTTTATGAAAAGAAAATTTAAGGAAAAGTAACATTTTAGGAACAAATAAAACTGGAATTTTAGCCAACAGTTATTTTTTTTTATTTGATCTTTTTCTCCAGACCTTAAAACTTAAAAAAATAAGTTTTTAATATCTGAATAAATTTTAAATCTAATATCAAAATACAATTTTTGTCTTTCATTTTATTTTAGGTAAATTCATGAAAGTATACGTTAATAAAATTATCTAAAATGTATCTAGAATATTTATAATGTATAATATAATTTATCCCATGATAAAAAAATTTGTTTTTACTAAATTAAATTAAGTATGTTCACTTTGATTTCATTTCTGGAGCATTTAAAAAAATTAATTTTTATAATTTCAAAATTACGAATAAAAATCATTTATAAATCAGGGAAAATTCTTATTCCTGAGAAATATATTTGTTATAAGTAACTTGTGTCTGATAAATATATTTATAAATGTGTTATATAGTGCTAACGTTTCTTATTGAATATAATTGATGAAAATTGTAACTTTTTCACATTTCTATAACTTGCTATTGAAATAAAAACTTATTGTATACTGCAAAATTTTACTTTTTACTTCTCAGTATGCAAAGACTTAACGTTTAATTACTAACAAAGTGTTCTTTTATATCTTTGCCTTTCATTTGTAATTTTACTTTTTAAACTTTATCATCATCTTTTAGAAAACTCACATATAGAATGAAACAAATATTTTGTTTTAAAAATTGTATGAAGCGAATTTTTTATTTTTACATTAAAAATTTATGATTTTAACTATTTATCTTTTATCAATTATATATTAATTGCATGAGTGTAATACATAGTTTATGTTAAAATTAAATAAACTTATAATGGATGAGAGCCAATTTGTAATTGAATTTA
This sequence comes from Latrodectus geometricus, assembly GCA_026290005.1. Classification (NCBI taxonomy): domain Eukaryota; kingdom Metazoa; phylum Arthropoda; class Arachnida; order Araneae; family Theridiidae; genus Latrodectus; species Latrodectus geometricus. The sequence continues at coordinate 51,365 of JAPDSC010099818.1, read as the reverse complement.
TAAAATGCCAATTTTTACAGTTTTACTTATTTTTTTTAAAATCACTTTATGGATTGCTGAAACAAACTGACAATTATCAGAGACAAGACAATCATTTTATACATTGTTTAGTTACTAAAATGTCAATCATGTCCAAAGCATTCAAATGGAAAAGCATTTTTTGAAAAAGTCATGCCAAGCCAAAACCATTAATAACCTACATTCGAAGTTATGTAAAAATATTATCCTTTTGTGTAAACGATGAACAGTGTTTAGATTTATTCAGATTACCTTTATAACTTTAATCCCTCTTATATCTGTCATTTTATCTACCAAATTGTTTTCTTGAATTATTTTTAATTGTTGCTTTCAGATTCTTAGAAATCATAATTTTTTGTATATCGATTAGTTAGTAAAATATAATAAATGAATTTTTATCATCAAATTTGGAAATAAATTGTTAAAAAAGCTGTACACACACAATAATAGTAAAACATTATTTAAAAAATTTTAAGAATTTTTCATATTTGTGTTTTTTAAAAATATACTCCTTTACTTTTTTATTACTTTATCAATTTCTTTCATACATTTTGTTGAAATTGTGAAATGACAATTAAATTTAAACTATATCTCTAAGTGAGAATAATATTTTTCACTTCACAGAAGCCATTAAAATCGTAGTTTTTTTAATACTTATGATGAATTTACTATCAATTGAAGCTTCAACCAGAAAAAATCTAGTTAGTGAGATTTATAGTAAGAGCTGAACTTTTCCTCATATGAATTATCTTAAAGAATATGCAAACTGAGTATTTAAGATATTGTAATTACTATGATATTAATGTTTATGTTCCTACTGAAAATATCAAGCCATAATTTTATGAAGGTGTTCAGGGGGAAAAGTAAGATTTAAAAAAATTATAAACTGGTAGGCTTTGAACTGAAGACTGAGATTGATACCGAAAATCGTTAGATGACATAACTGAAGATTTTTAACCATCATGAGAAAATCAAGAACTAGAATTCTATGTTTGGAATGACATTCAGATAGGGAAGACTCACTCTGCTGTTAGACTAAGAAAAAAAAATCAGAAAATAAATTATCATCTTATTAAATTATATAAAATTATATTAAGAAATAAAAAAAAGCTTGAATGATTTTTTAAGAGTTGAAACAAAATTAAAATATTAATTTTGTTATATTTTAATTTTGTTTCAACTCTTAAAAAGAGACAGCAACATATTGTAACTTACATGCCTGATACTAATATTTTGTTACATTTTAAATTGATGACAAGCATGTCTGCTTTATCAGCAACCTTGTTGAAAAATACTGTCTTCACATTTGTAAATAATGGTGATAAGCGTGTTCTTTTTAGAAATCCCAGATTCGATCTCCACTACTGTTAAATATCAAGATATTGATTTTGCACAGCTATTTTTTGCATACATATTTGTTTAAGTAAGTGAATTCCCTAGTGACGCATAGATACAATTTATTTATGATATACTCTTTTGAAAAGGTATGTGACAAATGTCTTATCATAAGCAAATCTACTTTTGTTTTACATAAGGTATGTGTAATACATAACACAAATAATTCAGAAACTTCATAAATAATGACAAATAATTTTCGTAACATATTAAAGAAAAAAATTTTTTGCTATGAAAAAGAATCCTTTAAAGGTGTTACACCTTAGAAAATATATCAAAAGTTTACAAAATATGGGCATTATTTCGAATAAAATAAATAATGCATGGAAACATTTAAAATAATTCTCTCGTTTTACTCAAGGTGAAGTTTTCAAAATGTATCTAGATATTTAAATAGAAAAAAATCATTTATTTGCCTTTAATCTCATAAATTTAACCACCCGATTCTTATAAAAATTCGGAACACAAAGCATATGCTATTAGTATGCCGAACGAAAACGATTGCGTACATTATTAAGCTGTTGACATAATTTTTATGCGTGAACAATGCCTTACAATATACATATGTACACTAATAGAAAATGTATACTTTATTAACTTCTACTTTTAAAGTGTTTATTATGCAGTGTCAAAATGATTTAATAAAGTTAACCAGTTTTGAAAAAAATATGATGGAACTTTCTGTCTATTAAAACAACTTTGGTTCTAAGAAACTAGCATCCTTTTAAACTTTGAAGTTAAGAATGTAATAGTTTTCAACTTTAAAATTTTGAATTAAGTATCATTGCAACTATGTATAATTTAAGTTTTATGGACTACAATCCAATCATCAAATATATTTGAATGTGATTTTACTTCAACTTTGTTTTGCCATTCTGTGATTCTGATAATGACAAATTAAATACAATAGATTAGCTATAAAATATTAATTAACTCGTTAAATTATTTTCTGTTTGTTCACCATAATATATTCAGCTGCTTGTTCATACAAATTTATTGATCAAAAATTAGTTTCTTTTATAATTTTAGTATAAATATAATTGTTAATTACATAAATATAGATCTCTGGTTGGATTAGGGGCTCTTATATTTAAAAGTTATCAGATTTTAATTTTTTTTTTAATGCAATAAAATTAAGTGCAAACTTTGCAGAATAATTCAAACATTCCTTAAATAAAATATTTTGCAAAATACTATTTAAATTCATGTTCAGTCTTATTTTATGCTAAGCATTTCACTTCTGTAGTTTTGTGTGAAATAATGAAAGATTTAGTTATTTCTAATGTGCTTTGGTAACATTTAATTTTATATTTAATTAACTGCTTGATTTGTTACTGTTATGTGAAAAGAACATATACACAAAAACGATTGACCATGTATTATTTTCATCACCAAACTAATTTAACTGATGATTATAGGGTTTTTTATGGTCAAACAGTTGTAGACAGCTGAGAGTAACAAACTTTGAATTTTTAATAACAATGTTAATTCCATTAAAAATTTTCATAAAATTTTTACAAAGTCATAAATTTTTGCATATTTGTGTAAAACTTGGATAGTTATGATTTATTTAAATTAAATTTTGATTCATTATTTGATATAAATTAAAAAAAGCCTCATACCAATCTTCTTATGAACAATAATTTAATCATATCTTGTATTTTTGACAATCTTTAAATTAAATATTGCTCTCTTAGATATAGCTTTTGCTTAATAACATTGAATGATAGTATCTTTCTAATGTCATAAATTGCATCGATTCATCTTTCTAATATTCCACACTTTCCTTATATTAGTGTAATATATTCCCAAAAATTATTTAAAATTATTAAAAAGAAAAAAAAACTGCTTGCAAAAAATATATTAATAGGTCATTTAGGTCTAGAGAAATACCTCACAAACCTTTATACAAACACAGCAAAGAATGTAAAGATTTTAAAATTAACGCAAGTTAAAAAAAATTAAGATAAAAAATCTTGTATGTTTACTGCATTACATTCCTATAAATTATTTGCTAAATTATCATAAGAAATTTTACTGTGTAATGATAGATTTACTTATAAATTCATGTATCATGTACTTTAGAATGTCTTAGCAAATGATCAGTTCAAAAAATATTGATAATTTGTTGTAAAATGAAGTAAAATGTGTAACTAACAAAATCATGTAAAGTTTTATTTAAAAAAAAAAAAAACTAATGATTACTTAAAAATTTATAAAGTGGCTTTCTGAAATCCCTTTCAGCAAATGTTTATCCAAAAAAATATTGTTAATTTGTTCATACAAAAAGAAATTGGATATATGATGGAATACTTAGGATCTTTTCAAAATAAAATCTGGTGTAATCATGTCTATTTTATTATGTAATTATTTTCAATTCCTTATTAAATGATTATTATTATTAAACTTTATTTTAATTGTTTAAATTAGAATACATTTAACTACATTAAAATATATTTTGCTTAAAATATATCTTGAAATTTTTAGGAATGGTTGAAATGCTCATGGAGAAAGCAACGCCTAGCGTGTTAAATATTTCTGATGCAGAAGGAAAAACTCCTTTTATTCATGCATGTTGTTATGGAAATGATGCTCTTATTTCTTATTTTCTCAATCATGGCTGTGATGTAAATGTTGTGTATGGACCTTCTCGTGACACACCCCTTCTTGGTGCTTTATCTAATCATAATTTATCCTTAAATACCATTAATATGTTATTATCTGCTGGTGCAAATGTAAGTATACTTGTAAATACTTATAATGAGTGTTTACCAATTTTAAAAGGTACATATTAAATTTAAAAATTTCCATCAACATAATATAATTATTTATAAATTAATTTGCAACACTTTTTTTATCTTTTTCAGTTTATATTTTTCAAACTCTTCAAATTGTTTGAGTATAACTCTTAGAAATTTTTTTTTAAAAATTAAATATTTTTTAGAAGCATTTATGTAATTTATTGATCAGTTACTTTTCTTTCTCCAAAGATTAGAATAAATAAGTTTATTGTACTTTCAAAAATAAATTACATAGTACAATATTTCTATTTTTTTTTTAATCTGAAGACAGAAAACAATTAAAATGTTCTTAATTATAAAAATGATGGGAAAATATTGATATATATTAATTTTGTGTTAGGGATAATTCAAGTGGTTTATTTCTTTTCTCCATTCGCAAAAGGTAACATTTCTTTCTTGAAAAGAACATTGTATAATTTCAACAATGTTTATATTATCACATTTTAAAATTTACCTTAAATAAATCTTAATGGAGACTTGTATACTGATAACATCTGTTTTCAGGTTACGTATCCATTGGAAATACTTTCTAGACCACCATTGAGAACTCTTTTTTGAGCCATACAAATTGAAATTTACCTAGTTCACTATTTACCAATTGAAATAAAATAGGCTTTACTAACTGTACTAATATTTCTGTTCTTTTGCATAGAAAGAATTAGAAAATGATAATTGAAAATTGAAACTCATTGGAATCCAGAAATAGATTATCTTAAAATTGAATTCTCAGAGTGAGTGGTTCAGAATTCATTTTAAACTGTAGATTTCTGTTGAAATTAGTCCATGTGTGTCCATAAAAAAACAAATTAATTTTATGATTCAACTCTTTACTCTTTTTTTCAAATTAATCTTATATCTTCCTTCAAATAATATGAGAAAATGTGTTTCTAATTTTAATATTTTAGTGTAAACTTTCAACTAATTATATGAATCAAGCTTTTGGAGGTCAGAAAAGGTTCTTCCACAAATGTTTGCAATGGATATTTTACATGTGTAGCTATTTATAAGCATATGTTGTGGTATGTGACCTCACTTTAAAATGTAAGTCTTAATAGTAGGTGGGGTTATTAAGAGGATTAGAATGATGCTGTTCTGCAACTTATAAATGTTATCAGACATTTTTCAAAGTAATAGAGGGAAATTCAAAATCTTGTCTCCTAAAAATATAATAAAATTGATTTACTTAAAAAATATTGTTCAAGGATTATGCAGAAGATTCAAACTTTTTTGTGAATGTCCTACAATTTATTCTGATTATGCAGATTCTTCATTTTGATTGTATAGCTTCAGTATTGCAGTTTTTTTCCTGTACAATCAGCATTCTTTAGTAGCTTATGCCCTTTATTCCTTCTCTTTGTATTAAAAAAATCCCAACTCGTTTTATAGATAATTTTTTGTACAACTCATTATCACTAACACTTTTCTGCTTAGTTGCTACCATTTTAGCAATCACGAAAAGTATTTTTAAATTTTTGATAAATCCCCTTGTTACTTGAAGTATTTGTATCCCTTTTTTTACCTGTTTATTTACATCAGTTGATTGTTTATTACAATTTTAATTCTTAATAAATTTTTTGTATCGTTTTTATATCAACAAATCCTCCCTTATAATTAAACAATATTTTAAGTATTTAATTTGTCACAGATTAATAATTTAAATTTTTGATTATGCTTGATATTGATTTATAAGATTTCTATATTAGATTGATAAAAATACCAACATTAGGATTAATTTTTTCTCAGATATAAAAGATATTTAAAATCAGTTCTCAAGTTTTAAAAATTTATTTTGCTTATTAAAAAATTTATATTTTTAACTCTTAATTAAAAATTATGTAAAAGTATTAGAGCTATTTTTTTTATTGTTAATGGATTAAAAATTAATTTTTATAATCAAAAAGGATTTGTTTATTATTGTATTTATAAATTTTTCAAATCAAGAATGTTTTGTTTATTATATCTATAAATATATTTATAAGTATAATGATATTTATAAATTTTGAATTTTTTGCTAATCTTATGTATGTGCAAGATATTTTACAACTTTAATCTTTTTCTATTTCTGCTTTTTTTTCCCTCAAAATATTTCTTTGGCTTTTTTAGAGTGAATATTTAATATTTGGCAGCATTCTTTTTGATATGACTTGCTATAAAAAATTACTGTATTAATTACTAAGGACATTAATTTTAAGTATCTATTTTATAGATAAATCAGATTAACAAGGCTGGCGAAACACCACTTCTAAGAGCCTTTCATAAACTTAGTAACAACAACTTTTGCAATTTAACTTACAATTTGTTTGAAAATGTATGTTGTATTCTTATTGATAAAGGAAGTAATGTTAATGACAGCAATACACTTGGCTACACTCCTCTTCATTTTGCTGTTGTTATGAATAATGAAATTTTGGTTCGCAAACTTCTTAATTGCGGTAGTTTTGTAAATGCTATTAATGATCTGGGTTTTAGTCCTCTATTTTATGCATGCAAAAGAGGAATGCATAAAATTGCTTCTCTGCTTATTGATAATGGTGCTGATTTAAGGCATGTTTGTTATCTTATTCGTGAACAGAGATGGTTGTGGCCAAATGAAGAACACAGAATGTCCGATTCTGTGCTAAACTATGTAATCAGAAGATCAAAAGAGTGCCAGAATCTCCAAAACTTGTGTAGGCTAGTTATTCGAAAGAATCTCCTCCCCAAAGACATTGAGAAAAGCGCATTGCTACTTCCATTGCCAGGTCGTTTGATTAAGTTTATACAGCTTATTGATTGATGTTAATATACTTAATGTTATATAGGAAAACAAGTCGTTTTGTGTATGAATGTATGGATGATTTACTTATTTATTTCCTTTATATACCTGTTAACTTGTGCAGAATATACACTGTACAAATTTCTATGTGATTTTTAAAACATTATTCAATGTTTTGTACAAGTTTTACTTCTGCAAAACAAAGTAAAATATCTTTGAACCTGAAATAAATAAATTAGAAATTAATTTTGTCTCATTCCTTTGTTCACCATTTCATCAATTATATTTTAATTTTAAAACTGAGTATTGTTTTTATTTAAAATTAACTGACCAATAATCTAACTTAAATTTTGAGTAAAAATGTTTCCATAAAACACTATTTTATACTTATCATATTTTCATTGCCAATTTTCTTTCAAAATGCATGATTGCTTTCAGTAATTGTAAACAAATTTATCAAATTTTTCAGTAATTAACCAATATATAAATGCTAATTTTTTAATCAAAATATTGAATGTCATGTTGATTAAAATATCTAATAGCAAAATATCCATATTAGATTTTGTGTTGATTGCAAATAAGTAAGTAAAAAAAAGTTGGATATCTTTTAATATTGTTCCATCTTGTTTATTGCATATGTGCTGTTAAATTTAAAATTCTTCTTCAGAGCTTCTTTTTCTCTCTTAAAATTAATGATTTTTCTGAATGCTGGTGAAAAACTGGAAGAAGGAAATCAGCTCAATGATTATTTCTGGCTGCAAAGCATGTTTCAGCTTTTGAAAATGTATAAATTACATCAATCAAACTAATTTAAGATAATTCTATTGAGATTACATTATGCTTTAAACAATAAAATGTTATTTATAATGTTTGTCGTTCTGAAGTTACTGATAGACATATTGAGAACGATGAGTTTTGGATTGCATAAAGTCCAAAATGTTAAATTTAGGCTTCTTGTTAATTATTTAAAAAATATTTTTTTGTTGAAAAGTTCTTAAAATTTAGAATTTATAATCTTGGTAAAATTTAATTTATGATAGCTACTTTGCAACATTCTTCGAGGATGGAGAATTGGTTTGTGAAATGGTGGGAAATGTAAGTTTATTGATTATTTGCGAATAATTTTCTGAATTTTTAGTTTAAAAAGTTATATTTTAAACTGACAAAGTGTTATTTTGAAATTTTTGGTTTGAGGAGAAAAAACATGGCCATAGGCTGCACTATGATTTTTCATGCTTAGAGTTAGGCTTATATATGTTCAAATATGGTAATCTAAATGGAAAATTATTCTGATACATGAATTAAATCTAGCAGGTTAACTAGAACCGATTATTAATAACTAAGCAAAAATATTTGTAACTGGTTGTTGAGAGAATGCTTGATTGTAACAATATATCCTTAAAAATTTTTAAACTCTTTTATTATAATAATCAGATGAGATAGAATTAAAAGTTTCAAGTCAAATATTTATCATTTAACTTTTTAAAATTGTATATAAAGTATTTGGGAAGTTTAAAACCACCTGTATTTTCTCACCGCTTAAAGTTAAAATAATATTCTCAAAAAAGTTTAATTTTGGTGTCATCTAATTTTATTCATTTAGAGTTAAGAGTTTGTAGTGAATAAAAGATTTGCATTAAATCTCCATTTCATTGGTAACTACCGGGAGTCGGAAATGTGTCAAGAATCGGAAATGTGGAATCATTCAAGAATCGGAAATGTGGAAAATAAAAGAGACGTTTCATCATATATCGCTAGAATTAGTAAAGTCCCTCCGTTTTGGAAACTCGACCCAAATATAAAGTTTCTCCAGTTGAAGCTCAATTTCAAAATATTGCAAATATGACGGATCCAAGAAATTACAATTATGACACGAGTTTCATTGACACTGAAATATTATTTCAAGTGTTGGACCTTCTGATAAATCTCCCAATGGACAGTAAATACGTGGCTATTAAAGACAGACTAATTTCTATCTTCACCGAATCGCAAAAGACTAAAAAATTATTAACTGAGGTAGAATTGGGCGATAGAAAACCTTCACAATTGTTATGTGAAAGGAAGAATTTAGCATCAGATAAAGTAGGTGAAAATTTTCTTAAAGCTCTCTGGATTCAAATATTATCAACAGCAATTTCGTGTATTTTATCAGTAGCGACGATTGAAGAAAATTGGCTACTATAATCGATAAAATGTGGGAAATAAATTCCACATCGTATCAGAATGCTGCAGTAGCATGCTGTAGTGATAACGTTTTGGTTAAATTGCAAGATCAACGAATTGTATAAAAGACATCATTCTAGACTTGAAGAATTCAGATCCCGCTCTAGAAATATTTCTATTAATAGACATAGTATCAGGGATAAAAATATATGTTAGTACCACTCAAGGTTTGTGTGTGGCAATAAAGCTTACAAATGTAATTATCCTTGCAATTGGCCTAACATTAACCCACAGGAAAATTAATCCCCAACTCTCACAGACGACAGAGGGTCAAGGGGTAGAGATGTCTCGCCTTTTCATTAAAAACAAAGAAAGCGCCGCCCATTTTTTAATCTATACTTGTGCTGAAATTTCCACGATTCCACTATTATTGAAAGAGCTGTTGCAAAACTAGAACCTTTCCAGCAAACGGAACTAAAATTAAGACGTACGGTTAAAAGCTGCCAATGTTGGATTTAGGATTGCGAAGATCGTTTGATTAGCTTTATATAAGTGAGATAAAAAGTAATGCCAATTAAGGCATTGACTTTTTGTCTTACCTTTTAATTGACAGGAAAAACCGCAAATTAATCAATGAGTGGATTACATTTTGCATTCTGCTATTTAGATGACATACTAATCTCTTCTCCAAAATACGAATCACACCTTAAGTATTTTCACACAGTTTATCAAACGATATGCAACTATTGTTTTTGTATCAACGTTACAAAATGCATTTTTGGCTCTTCTAAACATAGTTATTTAGGATATGAAATCACAAAGGAAGGTATAAAACCACTTTCAACGTAAGTTTATGTGGTCTTATCCCTTCTATTGTGGTTTCATATCCTAAATAACTACAAAACTTACCCGAACCCCTCTCATCCAAAAACTTTTTTCAGGCTTCTGGGGATGATTAATTTTTATCACCTCTTCATTCCAAATTGTGCCAATCTTTAATCTCACTACTCAGTGGAAGATGTAAAAGTAGTAAAATATCGTCCACATAGCCTGAAGATTTTCACAATACATTCAAAAATCTTAAACATGTACTTTGTCATGTGTGTTGGTTCATCTCTCAACTGACGATACTATGTGTCTCATACGAGCTATCGGAGCTGTCATTCATTAAATTGAACACAAATAGAGATGCGTCCATTAAGTTTCTTCTCATGTTCCTTGATTGACACACAGAGAAAGTACAGTGCATATGATCGAGAGCTCTTGTCCATCTACACTGCAATAAAATATTTTAAATATTTATTAGAGTAAAAGTCTCAACATCTATACCGACCACAAACCTATTACCTTTGATTTTCAAAAAAATTTAGACAGTCTCTCAGACAAACAAGACAATTGAGTTATATTGCTCAATTTCCAACGAACATTCGTTTCATCAGGGGAGAAAAAAAAACATTATTGCAGTTGCTCTTTCCAGAATTAATACCATATCCACACCATCTCCAATTGATTACGAAACTATTGCCAAATCTCAAGATAATGAAGATTTAACAA
>JAPDSC010099818.1:8228-25679 GCA_026290005.1 Latrodectus geometricus | reverse complement strand
TTTATATTTTAGTTTATCACAAAAATGTTAACAAATATTTATCATTGAGTATGTTAAAAAAAAAAAAAAAAAAAAAAAAAAAAAATCAAGACTTTTTGTGAAAAAAAGAGAACTAAATGCAGTTTAAGAATTACATCTATAAAAAGGAAAGATTTTTTATATATGGATTGTTCTAGGTATTGTAATGAAATATATTTATAACATTTGAAATAAAATTACATATTTAAAAAAATACATACAGCATATATTTTTCCATTTATTCTGTGAAATGTTTTTGCATTATCTTATTGTTGAAATATTTAAGGTATATGTAGAGTTAGGAGGTTGAAAAAGAATTACCATTGTGACCATAAATCTACTGTATTTTAATATTGAACTTAACATATTTAACACTTGACATATAATATTTAATACTAGAAAATGTTATTACAATATGTAATATTTTACATATAACATAATAACATTTTCTAGTATTAAATATTTAACATACTAAAAAATAAGAAGAATTGTTAGAGCTTAATTATAATTGTTCCAAACCTTGTAAAAATTTTGAAGATACTAAATTGAGAATGCAATGAATAATAAATCTGGTTTTAATAAAAATGAGCAAAAAATTTGAATGTGAATTAGTTATTTTTAGACTTAAATTGAATTTCTTAATAAACATTTTTGAAAGTAAATTAAATATCATAACTTTCTTATTTTATGAAATTCATCTTCTATTATTTTCTACATAAAATTCTCTAAATAATATCCATTTCAAAATTTATCTGTTATTTCACATTTTTGTTAATATTTTCTTAAAACCTTGAGAAAGATTTTGGGAAAGCAGGTTACCTGTTTTTATTTGATTAATGATTTATAATAGAAACAGTTAAAAACAAATGTGATATATAAGAAATATAATTTTTATGTTTAACTATAAAATCTGAGATTGGTTTTGCAAGGGATAACTGATTTCACAATTCTGAATTTTAGCTTTCAAATCCTCTGATTTACTAGCTGGTAGAGTGCATTGATAGAGATAAAAATTTATTATCATGATTATTTATCTCATTGTAATATTTTTCTCATTTATTTTCTGATAAGATATTCATTTTTTTAATTCAAATTTAATATAAAATTAAAAAACACAAAAATAATAAATATAAAATATTTTGCTTAGCTGCTGTTAAATAAATAGCACATTACATGTGCTATTTATTTATATAAAATGTGCTATTTATCTATATAAATAGCACATTAATGGTGTTACAAGCTTTTCAGCAAGAAATTCATTTTATTTAGAATATAACGATCTTAAGAAATACATGAATCATTTATGGAAACCTTATGTAACTATGGTGTTAGTAGGATAGATCTTCAAAAAGGATAGATCTATAAAAAAATGTCAAATAAGGGCAGATCAGAAAGAAAATGGTAAACAAAGAAATGAGAATTTTTGCCAATAGAAGTTATAGCTATTTTGACTTTTACAGAAAAACACCAATGTAGTTTTTGTCTGTAGATGTTATAGCTAATTTGATTTTTACAGAAAAACACTCTCCAAGTCTTCGGAAATCATTTTTCTATTAAAAATTTTTATTTTGATGTTTTTTTGCTTCAAACTGTTATACTAAAAATTGAAATTTCTTAGAAAAGTTGTAATATTCTTCTGAATTTTATTTGATAAGCTCAGAACTTCAGATTAAAAACAACACACAGTAATTCTTAATCATTGCCTGTTACTGTAGAGTGTGTTAAAAACACTTTGAGTTAGACATTTTAGGCATCTTTCTGATGAGAATTGATTTAATGGACAGATAATCAATAGTATAGTCTAATAATAAATGGTAGGAAACAACCTACCATTTATTATTAGACTATTCCTTCACATGCAGTCAACTTGTCAGCTTATACAAATAGCTTGTTGCCACAAGTACTGCTAATGTTCTCATTCTCCTAATTGAATCCATACAAAAATCTACTTGGTATTTGCCTTTCACATCTGTCATCTAGTTGAATTAACTCATTTAAGTATAAAAACTATTTCAATTGCAAACTACTATGTCAAAGTATTAATCACATGTTATAAAATCAATTGAAATGAAAGGAATATAATCACAAAATTAAAAGAAAAGAAACTTGAAAAAAAGTGACAGAAATGTTTTTCACCTTCATTGAGTTTATCAAACTAAATGTATAAAATCAGTAACGTTTCATTTTAGTTATAAGGATTTTTTCTCTTATTATTTTGAAGATCTTTGTAATTTGGTGCTTCCTAATTGTTTTTATGATAATTTTAATTTATTGAACTGTGTTTAACACTAAACATACCGGGGATTTTTTTTATTCGGCAAAATTAATGGGAAAATGGGTCAAATGACCCCTTTCGGTAGTTTTAGTGTTAATTAAGTAAATACTGATATGAATTACTATATGATGCTAACATGATGTGTACCATTCAATTTTAGAAGATTTTGTAACTGGTGATTGAAAACTCCAGATTAGCCTTCCATTGCTGAATGAGACATTAACAATATCCATTAGTTTTTCTATTTTTAATTATTTATAGATCCACAGGTCAACCTTTTACAACTTCCTGCATGTTGAATTTAGTAAGTTGAAAAATAATTAATCAGTTCAAATTAGTTGTTTGAAAATAAATAACTATTTAATTAATTTGAACATAGTTAAATTACATAGTAATTTTAATATAATTGTCTTTTTCATATATCCTCTATTTGATCAGAATGGGAAGTTTTTGAAATTATTATCTGACCAATAGAAAAAATTAAAAAATTTCACCTCATGACTAAGTAATTTTAGGTATGATTCTAAAAAAATAAAATGTCTCAGTTCTGTAATAAAACTAACTTTTTTTTTTACCCTAACTTTTTGTTTCCTGTCTTCAAAAAGAACTCACACAAGAATTTTTTTTCAGATTTTAACATTATTCTGATCTTTTGTTTGGAAAAGATTGATTTACAATGCTGCATTGTGTGAAATTACCAAGGCAGTTTTCATTTGGTAATCAAATAGTTAAAAGTCAACCATGCATCTTAGTTTAATTAAACTAAGTTTCTGTGCCTAAAAAAGACATTATATTATTTCTTGTTTAAGTCTGTTGCATCCAAAAGTAATATTTAAGAAAAACTGCATTCCTTAATTTTTTTCCTGAATATTATATTAGGATTCTTACATGTTAGCAAAAATAAAGTTATTCTAAATACCTCTTCACCTATAAGTTTTATATAATGGTTGAATTCTTTCTAAAAGGAATATTCTAGAATTTTACATTTAAGTGTATATTTATCCCTTAACTAACATGCAAAGATATTTTTGAACATTTAATCAAAAAAGTAACTTTGATGTTTGTGTGTGTCACAATTTTCATACTGTATTGTTTCAAAACTAATTTTATATAACTTCAATTTTTTTATTTCAATTATTTGAATATATTAAGTACAAAAATTTTTACCATTATTGTTGACGTGCATATTCTCTTTAAGACTTACTACAGATAATCTTTTTAGAGAATTTAATAATAAATGTTTTATGGTAGTCATTTCTCCATTGTTGTTAGCTCCTCATCAGAAACTGTAATATTTTTTTAAAAGCAAATTATAATTAAATTATTCCAAAGCTTTTAAATTCAGTTGCTTTGTGCATAATTGAAAAATTATTTTATTAAATTACATATCTAGTTGATTATCTTTAAATAAATTATGAATTCAATATAAATATCTTTTATTTTCTATGCAAGTACTAGTTACTCACCAGGAAAAAAAATATCTTCAAGAGTATTTTTATGCTGAGGTCTTTCATTAGGCAGCAATTTCAAATTAATAATAATAGCTTAATTTGTATAATTTCTTTTTAAAAAAATTTATTTTAAGAATCCAACAGTAAATATTCTGTTTTTACTGTTGAAAAATTCTCAATCAGCTTGATACTTGTATAGTGTATTCCAAGCTGTTGATGAATGTGATGTTTAATGAATTTTATTAAACTTTCTGTTAGTTATTTAGGACTTTTATGTTTTGGGCAAGAAGTAGATTTTTAAAAGTGTTATTACAAGTCTAAAAATATTTGTCAAAAATATTTACTGCTCAAAAATTACTGTATACCAAAATTAAGATAAAGTTATATCAATCTTTACTTCTATAAATGATTAAATATTTTATACTGCTATATGCACTCAATTTAATTTTCACTTCAAAGTATAATCAAACATATTGAAAAATTTAGGGACTATAATTGGTGTTTTTTCTTGAAGTATTTCATGAAAATTTTTCACTTAATATTTTGCTAGATCGAAATGATATTAAAGAAGAGGATTTAAAGGCTGTGACTTCTACTATTTTGAAATCAAAATCTTGTCATATTGCTTCTTATGTACGTTTTAATTTACTACTGCATCAAATATTTATCCTTTCCTTACCATAGTAATAATTTCTATTATATTTTGAACCATTTTTTAATTAAAGTAAATTTTTGACTTAATAAAAATCAATAAATCATCTATTATTTTTCACTACAAAATTGAAAATTGTCATTACTTTTCAAGTTTGTATATATATATATATATATATATATATATTGATTTAATTAAAATTCTTCATTATTTAAATCATACATTTATATATTTCATTCTGAAGTATTTTGAAATTTTTACTGTAGAATTATTCATACTATGTTAAATTAATTGTTGGTATTTTATTTTTCCCCATTTAAGAGTTGTAATTATTGGAAATATGCTTCATACTTTCCAGTAAATTTAATTGATTAACAAAAACTTCTAATAAACAAATATCTTCAAAACTAGAAGTAATTCATGCTGTGTAAAATAGTTTTAATAATATTTCGAATGAATTTTTTTAATAAATTAAACATTAATTTATCATGAAATTTGAATTTTGGAATTTAAAAAAATTTAGTTTTTTTTTTCTTTTTACAGTACTCTAGTTTTTAAAAAAATCTAAGTTCAATTGGAATTGAACTTTATTAGTGGATATGATTTTTTTATTATTAAGTATTTCATATTAGTGCTGTGGAAAAATGATTAAAATTAAAATAACCTTGCATGTGCCATTGAAAAAATATAATGTATTCAATTAATATATAAGTTACTTCAGTATAATGATCTGTGGTTTGATGTTACAAAGGTTAATTATTTCTTTTATGGCTTTAATAAAAGTAGAGGAAAGACATTGTAATAATAGTTCAAAAGAATGTTCAAACTATATTCTATGCGTTATTGTTGAATATTTAAAGTAGATGGTAAACATTTATTTACTTATTAGAAATTCCCAGAAATTTGATTTGGATGTCATTAGTTCTGTGGTCTTCCAATACAGCTGAAAATCATCATAATTTTACCATATTTTGGAGCAAACTAACTGAGCAAATATAACAGAATCTTAATCACTAATGATTGTAAAAGAAGATATCAAGGTTTGCTTTATATTCACAAGTATACCATTAGCAACTTTTCTTGATTTGGACATAAAGGAATATCTGGAAAATCTTTTTCTTGGACAATAAAAACAGATTCCAAAGACAAATTAGCTTCAGCGTTATATCAACATCCTTTTTAAATAAAATTGTTTGGAGTTGAGTCCTTTTTTATTGTGAAAGACCACCAGCATTTATCTAAAGCACTTTTAACACATTATACATCTTGCCAAAAATGTAATTTTCATTTTCTCAAAATAGTTTAGAGACACAAGGAAGGAAACAAAGCTGTAGCAGATGTAGTGTTTCCCAGGGTGCACCACAAGGAAGCCTGCTATTTTACACCCCATGGCGTAAGCATAATGGTGTTACTTTTTCATGCTCATAGAGATAATGAAAATATTGAAAAATATAGGACAGTTAGTAAAAAATGTATTATAGCAGTCCTCAAATAACAGTACAAATCTTGTATAGCTCATAGGAAAATTGATAATGTCATCACTAATTAAACTTTGTTGCAGATAAACATCATATGGGGTAATGTGTACAATAAAACTGATGAATGTTGGTTCCCATTGAAAGGCATTTTGCTAGACAAAATTATTATAACCCAAAGTCAAAATTAAAGATATTTCAAACGAAAAAAAATGTTCACACTAAGAAACATGATTTGGAAAGGTAGTTCTTTTCTGCTGAATTAAAATACCCTTTTTCTAATCTTATTTCTGCAATTTGTGCAATAGTTTTTGTCAGTTATCTATACATAATCTAAATTTATTGAAAAAATCCATATTATTAACTATTTAGATAAAGTTTAAATATATTTTATTAATTGTGTCTTGATATGTTTATTGTAATAAATGTTTCTGTGTTTCTTATTAAAATATTTTCTTATTTTGTTACTAAGAAAATGATCTATTTATGTATATGCTTGATTATATGCAAAAATGAAGCATTTAAGTAAAGCATGAGAAATTTTATCGTTTTGTTGAGAGAATTCTAGTTGATGAAATGCAATTAATAGAATATTTTATAGTATTTCATTCAAAATATTTATCAAATGAATTCTATAGTTTGTTTTAAAAAATTATAACTTTCATTGTTATCTACTTTTAAATTTAAAGGATTACAAGTTTATTTAATTAAAAATCATATTTAAAAATTTTACTTTACTTTATTTTATTTATTTTATTCTATTTGTTGTAATTTATATATTCAGTCTTATTAAAAATTTGTTTAAGCAAAGAACATAGGTTTCATTTATTATTAAAAATGGTTTTTTTTTTTTTTTTTTTTTTTTTTTTTTTTTTTTTTTTAAATAACTCTCAAATAATGTAGGTGATAATGATTTTATTCCTTAGCAAGATACTGGATAGTATTCTGTATTGAATATATGTTCTAAGAATAAAACCTTCTTAGAATAAAAAAACATTAATGTAAACAAATTAGGAAAATGAAAGAAGGAATAATGATTGGAGTTTTACTAATAATGCAGAATTTTTAATTTAATTAGCAAGTATTATTTTTTGCATTTGTAATTAAATATTTTTTTGAACAAAAAATGCCATTTACTAGAAATATTTCTATTAAATGTTTAAATTTTAAAAATCTCATTCTTTTCTACATGTAGACAGACATCTAAAAATATAATTTCAATTTCAATCTCTAAAGAAAAAAATTTATCTATATTTAAACTACATTTGTTTTCAGTTTAAAAATTAAATTCTATAGTAAAGTCAGTCCATTGTTAGTGTAATATAAGATAAAATTTATGAATCTCTGTGTATATATATATATATATATATATATTTTTTTTTTTCTAATTATCAAATGTCTGTATCATCTTCTCAAGCAACTAGATGTGGTTTTATGGGATTCTGCTTTGCTCTGAAAAATTGCTTAAGTAATATTACTAAGTACTAAATAATTCTTGAGAGCTGTTCTGATTATTGTACCTGAAGAGTTTCAATATCAGTACTGTCATGTTTAGAAAAAAATATGTTGGAAATTTAATATATAATCTATCATTTATGGATATTGTCTATTATGTATGAATTTTGTGTTTTTTTATTTAAGACAACTGATAAAATGTAAAATTATTTATTTACATTTGCTAGTGGAATACTGAATACTTTCTTGCTTTTATTTATCTGTGTAGATTTTTCTTTTATAATTTTCTTACTCATTCTGAATTGAGTATAGTTGAGTGGATTGTAAGAAAATGACCAAAGTCACACTAAATATAATCAATTTTGTTAAGAAAATAATTTTATCAATTATACTTTGATAGATCATATAAATTTCATTATAAAAATATATTTTCTATGAAAATTTTTTCTCTGTTTAATTAAGTACATTAAAATATATCAGGAATTCCATAATTGTCATTTTAACAACATTTATATCAATCTAAAACCTATTTTAAATATTTTTTATGTTTATTATAAAATGAATTTTTTGTTACTGGGTCATTAAAATTTACCATTAATAATTGCCACAGTTTCTATTAGAATCTTGTTTATTTAGAAGTTAGTATGTCTATAGCTTTTTCTTATTTGCCCTTAGTCACATTAAGTGTTCCTGACATTGTACTTTATAAAGACTTTATATCTTTATAATTATTAGACTATTATATCAAAAATATTTCTTATTGAAGTGCATTATTTAATTTGATGCACCAATATGATTAATAAATTAAAATTATTACTGTATCAAGTTGATTTACTAATAGAATTTTTAATGTGTGCTGTTTCATTGTTTTTTTATTTATTTTTATGCCACATTAATGCATTCATTTTTAAAATATATTGTTTAATTCATAATTTAATATACTTTTTATAAATAATAAATGAATATTTTACTAATATTTTGCATTATAGGCTCATAACCAAATTTATGGCTATTGCATTAAGAGAGAAAAAATTACCTATTTAGCTGTTAGTGAGAAATTTATCGAATCAATTGTAGTGAACCAGTTTTTAGAAAAGTAAGTAAAATTAAACATCCTTGTATTTTGTTTTAAATTTTTTTGTAGTAGTAAGATACTTAAATAATATGTATTATTTGTTATTCTTAAATTTAATAGTTTTCTTAAGTTTTGTGAAAATATTTGTTATGACAAAAATCCATAATTGTTCATTAAGATTAAAAATGCAGTAAAAGTATAATAATATTTGGATCACTGATTTATCAGTTAGCATTCTTTCAATATTTGGGATAAATATTAAGTCATATGTTCATTAAGTTATCATAAACATGTAATTATAAGTCTTTGTATTTGAACATTAAATTTTATCATTTATTTTAGACAAAGTATCTCTAACAATTTTAAGTTCATTCTTACTCTTATTAATTTATTTATAAGGTACTGTTGAGTGTTTTTATGTTTTATAAAATTAAAAATCTAATACATTGAATTTTTTCTAATTGTAAAAGATTTGATTTTAAAGATTATTAAAATATTAAAATTTATGTAAAACCAATATTAATACATATTTCTTTGAAAAAAAATTATGATTCTCTAAAAATTTTGTTATTAAATTAACAATTTATTTTTATAATACTATGAATGGAAATCTTATTTATTTCATGTGCTATATTTTCTATACTTTGTTTTAATTTAGCATTTACTCAGTAATAAGAAATTTTACTGGTTCTGCAACTGAAGATCTTATTAGAAAGAACTTGCTTTTAATATACGAGATCATTACAGAATGTGTGGTAAATACTACTTTTAAAATTTGCTTAACATTTTATTGTTGTTATTAGTAAATTCAAAATTAGAAAAAAAATATTTTACAGATAAATATGATAATCAATAATGATAAAATTTATCATTATTGATTTCAAAAATTTTTAAACTATCATCAGTAGTTTTAAAAACTGCAAAAAAGAACAGGTTGAAGTTAACTTTGATTTAAAATAACTTCTGATTACTGATTAACTTTTGATTGATTTCAACCTAACATTTGATTTAAAATTATCAAGTTTGCTAACAGATATTAATAATTAGTGATTTTTTTTTAAATTCAAGGATTCAGAAGTATAATTACAAATTTTCTATAAGATTATCATTAACCTGATATTTTTTATATTATGCATATACATATATATGTACCTTTTACACAATAGTTTTATTTAAAGATTTTGCTGAAGTAAAGAATCATATGATGTATATATATATTTTTTGTTCCAAAAATGAAAATTACCCATACACATATTTGTTAAGATTAAATTGAAATAGAAGCTTGTGATCCATATTTTCTTTCTCTACATGAGACAGGAATCACCTACCTGAATAGTTTATGTTAACTATTTAAAGGGGCTTGTAAAACTTATTTTTCCTTTAATGAATATTCATACTTAAAGGAAATGTTAGATATATTTATTAATAATTGTTTTTTGTTACATCATCTTATATTGAAAATTTAATGAAGATTTGCTTTAGTATTATTTTAATTATTAAAAAGTCACATCCATTTAAAAAATACTATTTGAATTTATTAAAAATTTAGGAAATCAATGCATTGAATGTGAGCATTTGTAAAAATAGCTCCTTAAACATTTGATTTTGAAACTAGTCAGAAAAATCTGACATTTGAAACTAGAAGACATTTGAAAAAGACAAAGACTGTTTCAAAAGACATTTGAAACTAGTCAGAAAAATTTGATGAACTTTTCTGACTAGGAGAAAGTTTAAAATTGGAAGTAGATTTTAGTCCATATGAAAATATTGAATAAACAGTATTTTTTCTTCCAATTTCTAGTTAAAGTATGGAAATGAAGTAATTATTTTCATATTTGAAATAAAAAGCATGTATGACTTAATACTTATGTTAATTATTATGTGCTGTTATAAACTCTGTTATATTTTGGATTTAAAAACTCATAAATTTATGTGTTCAGAAAGATTTTTGTAAACTTAGTCATCATAGTTAATAAATTTGTTAGCTGCAACATTACAGTTTATCATATGTACCTGAATATATTATACTTGCATTTTATACTTGCATTTTATATTGTTGGATTTTTTAATCTGCCAAAATAGTTGGCATCATTTGATCCACTTCAGGGGGTTTACTTTCTTAAAGTAAACACAGGTGTTACAATCCTGAGGGACCCCAGTGATTTGTCCTCTACTTTCTTTTCTTTTCCTTTTCTTCTTTGCTTTTTCTTTCTTTTCTCCCTCGTTGTGGTTGCCCTGTAAAAGGTTGAGGACTCCCTTTGAGCAGCTATCATGACCCTGTTGCTATTAGCTTCTCCTGGGGACTAAAGCACCCATGCGTTTTCCGTGCTTGGAGACCAGTGTCCCCAGAAAGGAGGGTTTTGGTAATTGAGGCTCCCAGAGAACAACACAATATTTTGGCCTCTGCTTCTGGTAAACATGAAGTGTGTTGTGGTCCTCAACTCATCAATCCGCTTAAATGGACCAAGCTATCATATATTTGCTGAGTGACTTGATATGGGTGGAGGCCACTTCAGAGATGTATTGAAAGCGTTTAGGGCTTGGCTAGCACTGTTGCAGTTATCCTGCATCCCCTTGTCGGGCTTTGTGGTGGGTGGTGTGGCTAGGCCCTTAATTAATCCAACAATTTTTTTTGGAATGTACGTCTAATTCTTTACTCCCTATGTAGCAACAAATGATATGTGAGCAGAAATATTTTGTCATGTAAAGAACTGAGGGCAATTTTGATAGCGTTTCTCTTTTCTTAATTAATAAAAGTCTTATTGCTATAGTTGGAAATATCAAAAATGTTCTCAAGATGAAATCCCGTGATCTCTTGATAGAAGTTTCATCAGTTACACAGGCCGAAACCATTCTAAAACTGAAATGTCTTAGTAACATTTATGTTATAATATCTACCCATACTAGGTTGAATTCTACATGGGGAGAGATTTCAACTGATGATTTGTTCAATGTTTCAGAGGAGGAAATTCTAAATAATCTTGTTGACCAAAAAGTTTGCCATGTACAACATATTACAGTTAGGAGAGAAGGCACGATTATGAAAACTAAACACCTCATACTCACATTTGCCACTCCTACACTACTTCAGTTTATTAAAGCCAGTTACCTAAATTGTAGTGTTCGACCCTATATCCTAAACCCTTTGGAATGCTTTAAATGTCAAACATATAAGGGAACTTAAACTTGTGCTAGATGTGCTTCCGTTGGACATAACAGCAATACATGTCAATTACCAGAAAGATGTGTCAACTGCAGTGAAGAAGATCCCTCTTACTCCCAGTTGTGCCCAACATGGATATTAGAAAAGGAAATAATGACTGTAAAAATAAAGCAAAATTTATCTTACTCTGAAGCAAGGTGTGCAGTATCATCTCCTACCCCTCAACAAGGCATTAGTTATTCACAAGCTGCCAAAAAAGTTATGAAATTCAGTAGTACACAAACAGATTGCTTAAATCTTCCAATTTCAAAATTTATCCTCAAATATTTTTAATACTTGTGTCTCACCCATTCTGAAACATATTTCAACAAAGTCTTTTGCAAAATCAAAATCCCTAAAATCCCAAAAATTGAAGCATGCAGGTGAAGGGGCCCATAAATCATCTTCTATAAATAAAAGAACTATAACTTCTTCTAAAAAAAGTGCAGTGAAGTTGGATCCTTCAGATGATGAAACACTCCAAAGAGAAGATTTGTCTGAATCCCAGATGGCTTGTTCCAAGACAGGAACGTCTAGTTTTACTTACCGTATTTTTCTCCGTATAAGACGCGCCGGCATATAAGACGCACCCAATTTTAAAGGAGGCAAATCTAGAAAAAAAAAAGATTATGAACCAAATTCTGTAGAAAAATATTTTATATCAAATGTATAAAGTTAACAGCAGTTTAAGAAAAATTTTATGTCAACCATGTAACATACTAAGAGCTATCTTTACTCTCATAAACAGTCAGTAAACAGTGAAAGTAACAAAAATAAAGCTGTCATGTTTTTATTCTAACCCCAAGAATTCCTCTTCTTCGCTGCTATCAGAAATGAAGAAGGACAGTTCCACGCAGTCATTGTCATCACTTTCTTCCTCACTGGTGTCAAATAAGACGTCATCTTCTGTTCCATCCAAGGCATTACTAACGCCACACTTCTTGAATGATTTTACTACAATGTCTTTCTTTACGGAGTCCCATGACCTTTTAACTCATTCACACACTTGTGTGATAGCGGGCCTCTTCATCCTTCCAGTAGGAGTCAGATCATGGTTCCCAGCTGCCATCCAGGTGTCCCACTCCTCTCGCATCAGAACTTTGAACGGTTTGTTAATAGAAACGTCAAGAGGTTGCAGCCGGCTGGTAAGACCACCATGAATCACAGCTATTTGGGTCTTAACTTCCTTAAATTTCTTTTTATTGCTGTTAAAAATAACTAATTGGTTTTATATTTGAGATAAAATTCTATTTTAAGCTGGATTATTTATTCATAATTAATCCTTATTTATTTATAGGATAATGGATTTATAAAAACTACTACTGTTGAAAAAATACGAGACAAAATTTATACTGATCCAGCAGATATAAAACCAAGTAATAAATGTGAAATAAAGAAACCAGGTCCAGTGAGTATTTATGTATGATGTTGTAACGATATGTAAATATTTTTATTATCCATTGATATATACATACATAAATAATTACATATATGCATACATGCATGCATACATACATATACATGCTATACATACATACATACATACATGCATGTATGTATGTATAGCATAGCATATTAAAAATTATTTTGCAGATGTATAAATATATTTTTTTATGTAAAATTTTATCTTAAGTTATTTTTAATGTTATATTACTAAGTCTATGTAAACTGTTTAACTCAATGTTGATTTTCCTGACTCTATTTTTAGTTAAGATGAGGGAATTTTCTATTCATTAAATAACAAAAGAATTTAATTTCTACATTGTAGTTATTGAGAAATAAATGCCATTAATAGAAGCATACATGAAAAGTATTTGTTTCTATTGTAAAGTAAAATATTTGTTTCAGTTATTATTTTAAAATATTAATTATTAGAATTCTTTAAAATTTTATGGTTGTGAAATTCTATATTTCTTAACTAATTAGGAAATAACCAAGAAGTTGAATTTATATGAAATAATTTCATGATAAAATCAAACAAATGATTCACTGGAAAGTTTAATTATCTACATAATATAAAAGCAAAATATTTTAAAAATTCCTTCATCATCCATAGTTTAATGATACAAGCAAGTTTTATTTGTTTGTCTTCTCTCAAAATAATCTTCAGTCCAATCCTACCAGGCAGTGTAGGTTTCGCTTGATTTCCCATTTTTGGACCAATCACTGTATCACATTTTGCAGAATATCCAGTTTTAAAAATCCGATTGTGCTCATGTCAAACTTTAAATATCAAAATCTTGCATTAATTTTTATTTCTAACATTGAACATTTAAATATTTCAGTTTATTTACTTACTACAGAAATACTACAAAGCCATAAACTAGAAAATTAATTTCACATATTTTTCAAAAATTACATATTACAAAGCAAATGTTAAATAATCCTAACAATTAATATTACTATTCATGATCAATCAATAAAATATATATAATGAATTTTTTAATTATTTTTTCTAATTTTGTTTTCTTATCTATAATCCATGTATTGTATGTTAAAAAAAGTTTCGAATTTCATTGTATATCGCTTTATAACTTTCCATGAATAATCTGATAAAAGAATTATTCTCCACCTAAAAAGCTTACAAGTTTTTAAAAAAATAGGTTTCATCAGAAATTATGTTTCATACAATAAATAATAGACGCCCCATGACTTGACTGACTAATTTGAGGAACTTTACTGTTTAAGAGCCTTTAATCTCACAAGTACTTTGTATGATTGCAAATTCGCTATTGCTTTTAATTGTGAATCATTTTTCAAATTTACGATTAATAATAATTGTGAATTTGAAAGATAAATTCAATTACTTTTTTTTTATATCATCCATGGTTATTGATGATCAGTTAGTTTAAATAACTGTCTAATCGGTCTTGCGAAAATGTTATTTAATGAAAATTAATATAATTGGTTATGTGATAAACTATTTTAAACTATGAACTGTATATTCTTAATTTTATTGCAAAATTATGTCAAAATTATTTTATATTAAACTGCCAGTTTTAAAGTTTTGTCTATGAACTTTTATAAAATCTAATGCAACTAAATATATTTTAGTTTGGCTTAGAGAAAGTCTTCATGCCTAATGCTGCTGCTGATAGACCTCTCGTAAAATCTAAATCTCAACAGGTACATTATATTTTAAATTAAATTTGGTTTTTTTTAAATTAAAATTTTTTTGCTTCATCATTTTAAGAATATTTTTAAATCTGAACTCAACCAGGAATTTTTATTCATATCACAATAATAAAATTATTCATCCATTCTAAATTAAAAAGTCTAAAATATGTAGTTTTGCAGAGCTTTTTGTTTATTTATTGATTTTTGTTATCTATCTTTGTAACTTACTCTTATGGATTGATGTCTAGTCAATTACACAGTTCAGCTTTGATGCTACTCAGACACCTTTTATATTTAAGCATTAAAATTGTTTTCTGAATTTTGAACATTTTTATTAGTATTTTTATAAACTTAGATTAATAATTGAGAAAATAAAATTTAGTTAACTCAGATAAAATATACAATTTTTTAGACAAAATATGCAATTTTTCACTTGTGAATAATGTTATTCTCAATTTATTGGTTATTTCATGTTCTTTTCTAACATTATATAACTTTTCATATACATAATATATTAGTTAAAATATTGATGATAAGAATTATAATTTAATTTACTATGTACAACTATTTTTATTTCATATAGACTATTCACTTAACATTTAATTTCCTTTTCAGAGATAAATTTAATTTTGCTTTAATTTTTTCAAAAATTAATGTTATAAAACAGTTTTTATTAAATTATTTCTAATTATAAATGATCAAAACTCAATCATTATGGTATAAATGTCATACGAATCAA
Organism: Latrodectus geometricus; assembly: GCA_026290005.1. NCBI lineage: Eukaryota > Metazoa > Arthropoda > Arachnida > Araneae > Theridiidae > Latrodectus > Latrodectus geometricus. The sequence continues at coordinate 10,220 of JAPDSC010099818.1, read as the reverse complement.
TAATTTACTAAATTTTTATTTTATATTAAATTTCATAATTTCAAAAAAATGTTTAACTTTAGAATTGTACTACAATTTACCTTATATTAATTGAAAAAAAATTCTCGTCATTTGCTAAAACTAAAAGTTTAGGTTTGTTTTATCATTTAAAGAAATATAATTTTGTATTTATTTTTTTAAGAATACAAGATCAGAAATATTTGTTGATGTTATTGAGAAATTAACTGCTCATTTTTCTAAAGAAGTAAGTTTTAATAATCTTCAAAGCTTATTTGTGTCACAATTTCATACTATTTAGAAATATAAGTCAACTCATTTTATTTGTAGGGATTTTGCCAAAAATTTCACTTACATGGTGTTATTAAATTAAAAAGTTTTATATCTATTGGTCATCGAATTTTCGTCAATTATGGAGATAATTTCAAGCATGATGGTACTTTTAAAGGTAACAAATAATTTTCATACTGGGCAAAATAATTGATTCTTCTGTGGCCATTGCAAAATTAAATTTTTTGAATGCTATCAAAACTATTGAATTGGGTTTATTCAAACAATTTGACTAATATTAGAAATACAAAATGTATACTAATAATTATAAATTTTTATTTAATGTGCAGACTAAGAAACAAAATATAATCTTCAATAATTTAAAGCTCAAAACAAATTAACTCTACAGTTTGTGTCATTGATTCCCTCATTTAGTATGGATGTTTGTTATGGTTATAAATCTACTTTAAGCTATAGATACAAGTCTAAGTAGCCCTTGTGGAAAAAGCGACATAGAACAAATAAATTAAACCAATCATTTGCATGTCCTATAAAGAACATTAATTTGTTTATTATCTGCAAGAATAACAAGTAATATAAAAATCTGTTTGTAAAATTTTTATAAAGTACTTAATTTAAAATGCCGATTTTACTTTTCTTTTAAGTTAAATTGCAATCATAGGTTATAAAATAGTTTTATCTCTGTGAGTTATTTTTGAAGCTTTTTTTGTATAAAAAATATTGTGAGATACTTATTTAAAAATTTAGTAAAGAAAGCAGTTTTAATATAATGTAAATTTGAATATTTTAACTACAAAAAAATAGAGTCAAATAATGTGAATTATCGTTTTATGTATTTTATGTATGTACATATACTATCAAAATATTTTAATCGAAATTGGAAATAATACAGAAAAATTTTGCAAATTTGGTCTTAATATTAATTATCATTTCCATTACACAATTAAATTAAAAATTCTCTTCGTATTGCTTAATTTACTATTTTTGCATTTTTATTACTGCCTTGTTGCTTTTTAAATTGTATTTATTCATGTTTATTATTTAATGTTATAATCAGAAAAATAAATGGAAATGAATTTAACAGTAACAGAAAATTTTTTTAAGTTTTTTTCTACTTTATATTAAGTCATTTTAAATTAATATTAATTAAATATAATGTATTTTTTATGGTTAAAGGTCTTATAATTATCAAATTATTCGCATTCAGTAATATTTATTATTTCTTGTTACATGCAAACCAAACAAACTTTGTAATGAAAAGAAAAATAATTATAAAATTATGAATACTGTGCTTGAACATTTTTTTTTTCCATATTTGAGATTACAATTTTAGCTTCATATATTTAATGGTGAAAACGTAAGTAATTTTTTTCTTCACATAGACACACATAAAAATTGTAATTTGTATTACAACAATATTTCTATTTTTATTATGAATAAAGTCAATTTAGTATATTACCAGTTATTAGAGAACATGTGTTTTTTTCTTAAGCTTAATTAGCTGAACTTTTCTTCTTAAACTTTGAGTTTCAGAATTTTGTGCATTTTTGAAAAATGTGCTTTATTTGACAAAGAAACATCCTTTTTACCAAAAATTGAAATAAGAAAATTTTTTTGCCTTAAATCTTGAATTGTAAATAAACTTTATTTTTGTATGCCATATATATATATATATATATATATATATATATATATATATATATA
>JAPDSC010099817.1:145256-155955 GCA_026290005.1 Latrodectus geometricus | reverse complement strand
TTTTTTTTTTACCGGAACGCGTATATATTTATAACAGAATATTTATAACGGAACGCTATATAATTATATAGACAGGGCCGATCCTGGGTAGTCGGCCGCATGTTCCAAATTTAACGGGGGGGGGGGGGGGTGATTCTGTATTTAGCATTAAAAGGAAAGGAAACGAAAATCATTACGTAACCCATTTTGTGTATACGTATATACATGTATGTGTGTTAATTACAATAGGAACGTTTAATAAAAATTAGTTAACAAATTATAAAATACGCTAGTAAATACTCAAACAATATTCCATAAATATTTTCAACAATACATGATAACACTAAAGGTTTTTATAAAATATTCCAAATAGGATTATGTTCAGGATCTTGTGGTTGAATAGTCCTTGTTTTGTTGTCATCCGCTGAACGATGAGACCATAACCAAGTTTTTACATAATCTGGTTTAAATAATTGTTGTGGTGGGCCATTCATTTTTATAAATAAAAGATTTGCTACATTTTCAATTAATATTCTATTTCTTTGTTCTTTTAAAATAATATTCATATTACTGAATCCGAAAGCGACAGGTGCGCGTTGGAGGCATGCTGCCTCAATGTGCGGCCTGCCTAACACTTTTTGATCGACACTTTGACTTAGGTAGCGTGCATAGAATATTTTGCTAACAGTAGTATTTATTAATCTTATTAATATATTGTATTGGTTCGGTTTCGGTTCAAACCCCTTGTTTATTATAATACATATAAAAATTCGTTAAAAATTAGAAAAAAAAAAAAAAAAAATCAGCAATTCTTTTAAATTTTTTTTCAATACGTCAGCCAATTTTCGTTATCAGAAATCATCTTTAGATCCGGAACGCGTTCCTGTCCAAAAAGGAAGTACCGGAACGACGCTCCGGAGCGTTCCGGCTCGACAACACCACTGCTTCTATTGGCTTCTTTCAGAAACTGACAGAACATGCTAGAATGTTCTATCAGTTTCTGGCTTATTTAGTTGTTTTATCGCATAAGCAATCCCGAAGTTCAATTTAGTGAAAACTGTGTGTGTGGTGTTGTATAGATTGCTCTAAATGTCATTGTATTATTCATGCTCAGACATTTCTTTTAAATAAAAATTTCTGAGTCAGAAAAAGAAATGTCACTGCTGATTTAGCAAGTTATGGAGAAATTGATTATGTTCTCGGTTATTAGTGGCACAGAAACGATGAGATCTTTTATGACACCGAATTAAAATATTCGATCACATAAATTCCAGGTCGCCTAACAGAATTTCTTACAACACAAATAGAATGTCAAGAAGCCATACACTATAGTTATGCTAAGCCACGACTATACCATAATGAAATTGCGAATAGTGTTTGTTGGAATTTCTTTTTATACAAAGCCCAAAAATCGTTTACAAAAATATCTAATATTCACAATGATTTCCAAATGAAAACCTGGCTCTTATCATAGCCCCTTTTGTAAATATTTTTAATAGCTTTTGTATGCAAGCAGAGGAAAGTTAGTAATTTAAAAATTTGTGAAAAATACATATCGTTTTTGGTTGATCCATGAAATAATTTTTGAGAATTAGGTACCTTAGTATAGTGTGACATGACCAAGAAGACAGGCTTCAAAATACAGTAACTTCTCAGTCCATTATTTCGCAAATCATATCTGTATTTATGTACCAGTACTATAACAGACAAATTGAAATTTGGTACACAACACACATTCCGAGGAAGCAGTATAATCTGGTTAGGAGCATAGTTGTGGGTTGTAACACAAATCAATACATATGTTCTGATTTAAGATACAACACACATCATCAGAAACATCATACAAATCTATATATACAGGTTTCTATGATGATTTTACAGTAACAGAGTGAAATCCTGGAGCCCATTGAAAGCTTCAACTGTTGGTCCTGAATTTGCTTTAATGGACAATAACAAAGATGTCTACAAAATTCTCTTCGTCGACGACTATCTGGACAGTGAATGGTTGAGCATGCATATATACAAAAATATATATATATATATATATATATATATAAAATAAAAAAAAACTGCAGTTTTAATAGTTTTTTATGATAAGTAAATTATTCTCTTGTTTTGTTCCTAACTGATCGTAGCGCCCCGTTTCCAGTTAGTGTCCGAAATGTCAACGAAATATGTTTTTTGCCCAAAGCGCCCCCTATCGGTGTTTCTTTTTGTACCATTCAACTGAGTTTCAGAGAGCCCCAGCAAACAGAATCATGAAAATGCATGCCATAAGTCAAGAAATCTGTTTGTTTATCTCTTAGTAGCCTTCGAGTTTCAACCACCCTGTACTTTGACAATTTATTCCGGCTCTTACGCTTTTTGCAGGGTTCTACTTTTGGGTTCAAAATTTAAGTTAGAGTATAAACTTTGGCGAGCATGTGTTAAATTATCAAAATAACGAGCTTAAAGTTGTTGTCTAGCTCTCCAAAGTCTACAGCGCCCCCTATCACTGTTTTAAGAGATACACTTATCAAATTGGTGCTGAAGAAAGTCTAAACAGAACCATTTCGCCGCAAAAAAGCAAGAAAATCTAACCATTTCCCTAGTTTTTATGACGTTTCAAATTTCGGCACCCAAATTTTCAAAAGCGCCTAGCGCCTTACCATCGCGTCAGGGACCCTACATTCCCTATTCAAAAATGTTCGTCTACTAAGTGTGCTCTATCGATCCTCAAAGTTTGTCACCGACGAGCTGAATCACCCTGTATATATATATATATATATATATATATATATATATATATATAGAGAGAGAGAGAGAGAGTGATCCTGGTACTGACCACTATTTTTGGAACACATTTAGCCGAGTTACACGTACATGTTTCTTACCAACAGGCCATCTTGTAGAACTAGAAATCTATAGGAGGAATGACGATTACATAATTCTGAAGTTCTTCACCCGCACAATCGTAACAAAAAATCGTGAATTTATCATACAGAATAAGGATGTTAACATTTATTATAATGTTCTTTTCCTTTACCTTCTTTTGTATATATAAATAGAATATGCTGCAGCATTTTATAAGTTATGAAAATTCAATATTATTTTAATTCTTGCATATAATTTTTTATTTTGTTTCACGCATAAACATTTGCAATTTCTCAATCTCACTTTCATAATTTCGAATTTCAGGGCTTCGTGTTTAATTTTTCTAAATGAGTATTTATAATGAAAAGTTATACTAACTTCATGAAGAAGACTCGTTGATTATAAATAAAATAAGTAGCAAATAAAGCCAATTCTTTTAATATAAGCCAATTAAATATTCAATCAACAGCTATGAAACGTTTGAACAACGTGTATAAAATTGCTTTGAAAGTTTTCTTCTCAAATATAGTTAATTCGATTCTTCAGTTTTCGTTTCGAGGGTTAGATTAATCCATAAAGGTTTAGAAATCGCCATTGAAGATGTCTTTTGATTGGATAGGTTTCAAAAATTTGTTTTTAATACCAAGCTATAAGGATTCAACACTACAAGGGGCGGAAGTGATAGCATCTTATATAGTGGATGTGCCATGGAGATCTCCTTTTTAAAAGATTAAGTTTAACAAGATTTCTAAATGCAAAAATAAATGTTAATTGCATTATCTTAATTTTAAATGTAACAAATGAAATGTATACAATTTTTGATAAACATATGAATTTAGCATTGCTGAAACACAAAAGGAAACTAGAAGGAAATATAATGGAATATAAGTCATCTCGGGAAATATTTGATAAAACAAAACTAATTTTCTAGTTAAAATATCATAAGTTATTTTATTCCAGTATTAAAATATTTACATGAAAAGCATTCCGTTTTCGCACATAATTTGAATTTCGATATGAAAAAAATATTTATCATACAAAATTTCCTTTCTTAAGATTACTTTTTGTAGATAGGGCTAACTTGATTTTAAGAGAAATTTTTGTAAGTGTAAAGGAGAATTAAACAACTATAAATAAACATCATCATCATCGATTGCACACAAAGTTTCGAATTTGTTACAATCCATGGTTTGTTCAAGTTCAGATTTATTATGTGTTTTTTTCTTACTGGTAGAAGTCTTTTTCTTCCGAATCACTGATCGATCTATTTTCACAAAACAGTCAGGATGGATATTCATAATTATTTTAGTTTTTAGCCTTTGAAATAATTTAGTTAAAATACTCGTTCTCCCTAACAGTTCTGACACAAATAGTTCCGGAAAAGGACGCGATAGCATATCTTTCGTTAAATTATAAATCAATGTACCGCAGAGAGTTTCATGAAGTTTTATACGCTTAAAAGGGCAAGAAAAAAGTACATTCAAATAGGAAAAAGATAATATGCAGGTCTGAAGTTGGCTGTAACTGTGTACAATATGAAGAATAAGAGGATTCCCGTGATTTAAAGTCGGTTTCTGCAGGTATTTTTTAATATTTTTGGCAGCAAATTGAGCATCAGACTCTGAAACATCACCGATTAATGAACAAATATTGCCATTATCATCACTGGGATTTGTTTTAATAGCTTTTCCGCCGAAATTTACTTTTTGCAACACATTAAAATATATTAAAGATAAAATTAAAGAATATACAAATTCTTCTGTAGGACCAGGTTTGCTGCAAGAAAGCCAGTAATTAGTAACTCCGACCAACAGCTTCAACTCATCAGGAATGTCTGAAAAGAAATTCTCATCACAGTGCATGATATTTAAAAATAAATCTCGCCGACACTCCTCGTCCATGTTATACAATTCGTGCAACGTCGGCAAGCTACGGCCATTTTGCAGTTCGAAAATAGGCTCAACGGTAAAAAACTGAACACTTCCACTACGACGATCATATTCTTTAATATTTCGTAAGCAATGTTTTGTGTGGACTTCGGGATTCGAGGTCTGATGCCGTAATAGAATTCCATAAAGCACTTGGCGAACAGGGCGTGAGCATAAGAAACTACTGTCATTGCAGATGTCTTCAACTTGAGCCGGCAAAAATACTCTATGTAAATTGATGACATTTAAGAAAAAAGACGGAAGATGACCGCGATGAAAGGCGATAATAAATTCGATAGGTAACAGTGTTCCACAGGGTGAAATAAGTTTCGAATTTAAAAGTAACTCGTTTTTAGATAAATCAACATCACCATTCAAAATATTAATTAAATTGCAAGTTTCTGTCTCATAGCCATGAACAGATTGTTCGATGATAGATTTTACACGTTCTCTCCGTTCTTTCTTAAGACGGCATAATACTTGACTTATACCTTCGTTTATATCGTAATCTTTCAACCACGATAAGATACCGATAATTTTCCGTTGTCTCAGATTAATTTTTAGTCCATTATATTTTGTCTTCGGAAGATGAATGTTTGAAAAAAATCTCTCGAAGTCATTCGTACTAACAAAGTCATTCCCAACCAAAGTTCCAAATAAAGGAAGTATGTGCCGATCTATACCAGGAAAATACGAAAGAAATTTATCAATGTAATAAATGGAGCACTTTAAATATTTAATCTGAATACCATCATCTGTAGTCTCCTCGCAAACAGATGTGTCGACATTCGAAAGCCTTATAAAACCCCCTGGAATGTCGAAAATATAAAAATCACTATCGTCACTTAGAACAGGGCACTTGTAATAATTTGCAAGAGCAGTCACTTGGTTATCAGCTTCGAAATCACACTGCGCATAAAAAATGGCCATTTCCTCAAGAACATGTTTAAAAACTTCAATAGCGTTTATTGGAAGAACATTTCCTGCACAATCGCCGTACTTGGCGATGTGTTGTGTAAGTGTCAATCTCGTCTTGTTTCTTTGGAGAACAGTCTTGAATTTCCGGTCGGATTTATCATAGCCTCCATCAAAGACAATCAGCGGTTTAATGTCACATGCAGTGTAGGATGACAAGTATTTCCTAATGGCTGATGCATACCTGAAGAAAAAGAGAAAAAAAAAATAATGATAATAATGTCTATAGTAACAATTTGCTTAAAAATATTAATAAGATGTAAAAAAAATAAAAGCAGTTTTATAGGTAACCATGCTATAACCACACGGCTTTTTTTTTTTTTTTTAACGACCAGAAATGCATGCATAGTGATGCAAATAAATTTCAAAATGACAGTAACGATTGTTTGATATTTAACTTTGCTTTTCAATTCTAATGGCTTTTAAAATCAGTAAAACTGTGATTAAAAACTTCATCCTATAAAATTTTAGTTTAAAATTAAAAAATTTATTTATTTTTTCTAACGGCGGGCACTGGGTGACAGACCCTTCGCCACAATAAGGCCGGAAACTGCTACTCATTTAGCATTACACAGTGGGCACATGTGAACCAAGTCACGGAAGCGAGTAGCATTATCCACGTTACATCACGACAAATTCGTTTATAGGGTCGGCCACATTCATCCATCATCTCAGAAGGAAGGGCAAAGAAACGTCCATGCCCAAAACGGGATTAATAACCTAGGAGTCAAGAACACTAACCACTCAGCCATCTCTCTCGGCTGGTATATATAATTTTAAAGCTCGATTATTTTCTTTTACGGCACATTAACTATAATTAGTAACAAAATTAAAATTCTGATATAGACCAAATAGCCAAACATATTTATAGATCTTAGTTTTTATATCATAATTGTTTGAAGATGATTTTTTGATTATTGGATGCGACAAATTATACGAAAACATACAGACTCTAAATTTTGCCATATAGGAATAAAACGATCAACATTACCGAGTGTTTTTATTCTCAGCAAGTATTTGGAAAATAAGATGTTTTTATTCGAGTTACGAATTCCTTCGACTTATGAGAGAGTGAAATGAATAATACATGTATTGTAAAAAAATTTTCATAGAAAATAATTCGACAGGCTGCAAAATTCAGTAAGAACGACTAAGAAACCAAGATTTGAACAGAGCACACATAGAATGAATGTTGAGAATACATTTGCATTTAAACTGGATGATAACTGAAACTAAAGCTTTGCGTAGGAGATAAAATAATACCAAATGATTAATCACTGACAAGATTCTTTTATGTAGTTACCATCACTGATCAACGTAACTTTGGTCTTATTTAAAATTTAAAAAACGCTGTTAAGTTGAAAATACACTGCTGACCACCCAAATTGCACAAAGAAATACTAGAGATAACACAACAAAATGTATTTTGCAGATAACATGTTGACCAAGTATCAAATGATTAAATTTATAGACTTCTGTGAAATGTGGTTCCTGCCAAAATCAGTAGTCAGAGTAGCACTGCCACACGCCTCGGCATTGATTTAAAGAGACTTTGGATGTGTTCTTTGGGCACAGCAGACAAAGCAGCTTCCACACGTTGCCAAAATTGATGTGATGTGAGAGCTGGGGATATAATCTTGGCCAATCGTTGAGCAACCATGGTCCACATGTTTTCCATCGGCGAAAGATTCGGAGAGCAAGCTGGCCAGGGAAGCAATTCAATCAGGCGATTGACGAAGAACACTTGGACAATGCGCGCCACGTGTGGTCGCGCATTATCTTGTTGAAATATGGCTGTGGGCAAGCACAGAAGGTAAGGAAGGACAATTTGGCTCCAACACCACGGAAATGTAGCGCTGGCTGTTAAAGTACCGGCAATGCGTACTAGAATGAGAATCACTTTTAGAATTTTTTTAACTATAATAAACAAGATTCCAAAATATCTATTTTCGTTTCAATCGTTACTATTAATTCTAAGCCCTTGGCAATGAGATTATATTATTATTTAATGATTTAACTCATTTTAATGAAAAAATAACAGTTCTTAGTAAATTCATGTGTACAAAAATTAAAAAAAAATCATCAAACTCATGAATGAACACAGAAAAACATCAAATGGACTACCCAGTATTACATAATGATACCCTCTCAACAATATTCAGAACACAACTTATTTCGATCAAAGGAATCATCAGTACTATTCAACACAATCCAAAAAAATGGAACCAATTGATTCACTTCCCGCGAGATACAAACAACATGTTTACTATATAAAACGTAACACTTTCCAACATAATCCTTACACAAATTGACTAACTAACCCAGGGACCGGCAACATATAGCACAAGGCAATTTTCTCAGGTTAATAAAATGGTTACTAGTTTCAGTGTTGCCACCTGAAAAAACCTTAAAAAATGTTTATCGTCCACTCTGATACTCTCTATTCATATTTTAATTATATTTTTAATAAGTGAAAATTTGCTCCGGTTAATTGGGTTTTAAAGTGCAAGTTTAAAAAAAAATCGGTTTTGATACAAGGTTTGATTTTAATAGCAGTTGAACTATGAGAGATAAGTGTTGCATTTCTGTTCTTCTCATACGTCGTAATGAGTGATGTCAGTTTTCCAGGTTTTCTCCCTTGCACCACATAGATATGGCCTACAATCGATGAAAATTCCTAATAGAATGCAATAATACATGAAAGACACTAAAAAGCCTTCCATAGAAATCAGTTGTCAGGCTGTCTGTTACATGATTACATAATGTTATTTGTAATATATTTTGTTCACCATTAATTACTGAAACTTAATTAGAGCCTGATGAGGCTCACTATAGGCTAGTAATAAGATCATAATCCTCACAGTAAACATTGGTTTCATCAAAGCTACTGTTAAACAACTTAGAGGGATATTGCATTTCTGCATGCTGTCTATAAGAATTATCATGGTTATCAATTATCATGCCTTGGGATTTATAAATATGGTTTACCTACATTAATTACATTGAACATAGAATTTTATATTGATATGAACACTGTATTAAGAGCTAATCACATTCTAAAAAAGTAATGTTTTAATGTATAAAAATATCTCAAACTTGGATAATTTTTCTCATCAGATTTACTGGATACATTAAAGAATTATGGATTTGAGTCTCATATACATCATTCATTAATATATTTAAATAAAATTTGTTTTTTTTACATGGTTATTTTTCTTAGATGCAGGACTGTTTTACTTAGGACCTATCATTTAACAAGAAGCACTGAAATAGGAGAAGTATTATCTTAATAAATAAATATTTTTTTCAATAAAGCTCTGTGGTATAGTGGTAGCATTCCCCACTAACAAAGTTCAGGTCTGAGGTTCAATCCTTGGTCTGGGTAAGGTCGAATCAGCCTTTCATTCCTTCAGTAAGTCGATAAAATTGAGTACCAAACACGCTTGGAAACTAAATACTAAGGGTTTTGCATTAGGCAGACCAACTTACCAAGATATATGCTTTGCACCCTAGAGCCTTCAGTCAAGGAAACAGACGTGGGCACTGTAGACCTTGGCCCATTAATAGGCTATCATGCCACATAGTTTAGTTTTTCAATAGAATATTTTCAATACCTGTTGCCCTTTCTTATCCTATCATTAGGCTAAATCAGATCCATAAAATCATGAATTGATAAAAAGTCTAAAACAAGAAGGAAGGACTTAGAAACTAAGCCTTTTTTTTTCCAAGTCCTAAGCAGAAAGGTAAATGAAAAGGGTAAAATGTGTGATATTGCATTTTCTACACACGGGAAAGATCTTGTTCCCTTGGTCAATTCTAAGATAATTTAGATGTCCACATGAATCTTGATAAAACTGTCAGTTGTACATGACAACCCTTAAAAGTGACAGCACTTTTTGATTGCTTGCCACCATACTAGTCATGAAACGAGGGAGAACAAGAAGATAAGGCAATGGTAGATTTGACTATTGAGCAAATTTCCAAAAGTCATGGTACTAGATGTTAAGACCATTAAAGTTCCAAACCAGTAAAAAGTATAATATCTTTCACAATTTTGTAAAAAGTTTCATTTATTATAAAATTCATTTCAGAAATAATTAGTCCCTGCCAGAAATCAACTTTTATAAAAATAGGTTAAGATTAGCTCTTTGTACATAAAATAATACAGTGATAACAAATGAAATGACAATTACTGAATTGTTCTTGAAATAATTTTTTTAAATTGAGGTTTCTATAATCAAATAAAAGTTCTAAATTGATAAAATTCTGTATTTTACACTATATAAATCACAAGATATTTTTTTATCAAGTGTAGATCATATTTTTATATCCATAACTAATCTCTTATTTTTAAATTAGAGTAAATAATCTTAAAAACAAATTAATTAGCAATTAAAAAGATTTAAAAGTTGCACACACAAAAAATAATAAAATGAAAGAAAGAAATGTTATATAAACAAATTAACTTATTTAATTAGAGATAATTAAAAACAAATTTAATAAGCATAAAATGGATGTAGGGAAAATTTATAGCTTAAAAAAATATATCGTCTATAAATTTGATTTTTTTTGCTTAGTTTAGGAATAAAATAAGAAATATTTATGTGGTAGACAGAAATTTAAAATGTTATAAAAAATATCGACAAAAATTAGTACTTCAAGTATTTTCATGTGCAATCAAATATATATTCACTTACTATTCAAGTAATATAAAATTAAATAACAATTCATTGATTTAAAAGCATATTTCTTTGCCTGTTATAATTATTAACATGCTTTTATTTATCTTTCAACAAGAAGGTAATACAGAATTTATATTGTGTAAAAAATTACATATTTTAAAATAAAAAATACATTATATTTTGTAAAATTTTTTTGATTGTATAAAATATTTTTTTCTTTGATAAGCAAGTGTATGCAATATACCTATATTGCAAATTACACCTAAGTCTGTTTTTACACGG
>JAPDSC010099817.1:97687-144856 GCA_026290005.1 Latrodectus geometricus | reverse complement strand
TGTTCTTAAAAATTCTTGTTTTTCACTAATTTTAATAGGTTTTAGAGGTTAGGAGCAAATCACCCATTTTTGTATAAGATCAATGTCTTTTTTTACACGTTTTTTTTTTACATGGCTTCTTCTGGAACCAATCTACCGTGTAAAAACAGACTTAGGTGTACTAAAATTGAATTATTTTTAAATCAGAATTTTATTTTAATTGATGTATATTTTGATAATTTGGGTTTGTTGTCATAGTTGATGAATGAATTGAATTTAAATAAAAATCTTTCCTTTTGGTTCTTAAAAAATTTATATTTCTTGTGTTTAAAGAAATACATTTTATATCCTTACGAAATAGATACATATATGTATATACACAAATATTTAAATTTATACATACAGCATAAATCTTTTGTTAGGATACATTGAAAAATAATTAAAGAAAAGATATACTATTCTTGTACCTGATTCTGAATTTAAAGCCAACATAGTTGATTCTATTAAAATAATATTACATAAGGCATTCTTACATTTGAGTGAGTTTCAGTGCTCGATTGGTCACAAAAATTATAATAAATGTGAAGTAACTCTCATTGTTGACATGTTTCTGACATAAGTATATTTAACAATAATGTGAAAGACTATGTCATCAAAATATGCTGAAAGATTAAATGCATTCTAGAATAATAACTTAGCAAAATATTAAAGACAGGTCAGTTAAATTATTTTATAATGAATTATTTGTTAATGTCTGTTATATAATTTGATAAATCAAACTTCTTCCATTAATCAGAAAAAATATCGTGAATTGCATTATTTGAATGAAAATTGAAAAGGTGTCTAGTTGAAAGTAGGTAGAATTTTAACAAACATATACAAATGATCAGTAATCTTTGCCATAAATATTCATTGGATATCAGTCATTTGAGATTGGTAAGAGGTTTCAAACGGCCTGTTATGCTCCATTCTTTCACAAGCACTATTCCTTTATTTCTGACTATGATGTTATTTACTTAATTTCAGCACAGATGCCATATAATGCATCATAATAATTTTTGAATTTGCTAACATTTTTGGTGGATTTCTTTATTTATCTTGAAATTAATACGATGTCATAGATATACAGAATAATAAGAATTATGCACGAAATTCTATTTTGGCAACTTCAGTATTTATGTCATTATGAAGAAATGTAGAGCACTTCATTCCATTTTGATATTTTAATTAATGCTCTTATTTTTAGTATCGTTTTTAATTATATCTTCATTTTTAAAATCGAAATATTTCAGAAATATATATTTATAGTTTTTTATTTATCAGATTTAAATTTATCTAAATGCATAAGCTTTTTTTACGAGTTCATTATGTCATCTTGGAAACATTTTATTGTCACCATAAAAAAAAATACATAAATTGGCATGATGAATTATACAACATCTGTGCCTATATTTCTAATACAGAAATAGGTTTTTTTATTACTTTTCAATAATCATTTTTCTCCTTCAAAAACCTACTGAAAGTTTTGATTTAAAAAAGTAAAATCGACATGAAAGTCATACAGAAACACTATTGTAAAAATTTACATTAATGTACCTGTTATAATCTCCTCCATATACACAGTCAACTTTACTTCTAAAATATAAAAGATGGATGAGATTATTCCCATCAATGATAACTGTCGTATTATACAATTTGAAGGATTTGGAGAGATTTGGATTGTTATCGAAAAAAGTAGTCAGACCTCTGACACCCATGATACACGATAAAAGCACAATTGTTTGTAAATTTAGAAGATTATTAACTAAATTTTGAAGTTTTCTTATTCAATAAAATAGCTGGCAGACACAGAAATTCACGAAATATTTTATTACATAATTTCAATTAACACGCTTAAGCAACATTTATAAGTTACTATATAAAAACACATTTGAAAAAAATATATAAAATATTTATATCCATACACATGGTCAATTCAAATGAGCTTAATGCAAACTCAATGTCAATATGCAACGAGTTAACAGCCAGCCTTGTAATTTTGGATCGAATTCGGATTGTTGGAAAAATGTAAAATGTGCACTTGATAGTTTTCTTTTATGTTTTATTTATCATATCCCAAAAGAAGATTTTTACCGAAGTTAAAAATAATTATATAAAGTTAATTTCCACAAAAAATTTTTAAATTTATAAGGTTTGCTGTTTGACAAAAAATTTCAAATTTTACAATTAATGGTAAAGAAATCTGGCAATAGCTAGATTTGTTTTTGAATGATCAAATTTCTGGAATTGCGTCATTTGTTTCTTTTTTCTTTCCCGAGCGTATGATATGCGCATGCGTTTCTAATGTTGCGTTGAAATGAATTTTTGTTCTCTGGTTCTTTTTTCAAATTAATAAGAAATATTATCCAGTCTGATTGAAATTATAAATAATTGTTAGTCGTTGAATTTCATATTAATATGATATTTTTGTGATTCATATTTATTGTGTTTTAGTAAAGCAAAATAAATATCGTATTTCTTTTAAAGTGTCCTTTAAGATTGATTTATATCTTGTTTCATAAGCGGATTGAAAAGAATGTCAGTTTTTAAATGCTATAGACAGGTTTTAATAAGATATTCAGAATCATTTTAACTTTATTTTTGTTGCAGTAGTTATTTTATACAGGTATTTATCTTTGTAAATGTATTATTTGAGTTAAATAAAAATATTTTATGAATAAATTTACAGAACTCTTGTCATAATTTTGCTCGTACAAGAATATTAATTTTACCCATATTTTTTTCCTTATGATAAAATGTTTTATTTAAAATATTTTTTTAAAATTATTTGCTATGCGATTTTCTGTTTGAGTTTTATCGAAAAATTAATACTATTAATGCGAAGCTCTTAAAAGATAATCTTAAATTCTGGATGAAAGATATGCTATTGTGTATGCTTTTGTATAATATGTTGTATAAAAAAATCTAGATTATTTTTTTTAATCATTAACTTTGCTTTATTATTATCACAAATATCTCTCTTAATCTTTAGTTCTCCTTTTCTATTAAAAACTTAGCATGTTAAGTATTAAGACAAAAATGTTCTTATATAGTTAATAATAATTAATATGTTATATAGCACATATATACTTGCAAACTTGGAGAATCGATGAACAATAAGAAAATTTGCAGTATCTGCAATTATTTTCTTACATTGTGTGTTTATATGTTATAAAGTCCGTCTGTGAATTAATTTAAATTAGCTAAACAATCTGCATATATCTTGAAATCATTTTATATATGTTTAAATGTTCTTTCGTGTGCAAAACTATTAGTTTTCATTTTGATTTGGAATAATCTGATACTTTTACTGTAGTTGAAATAAATTCATAATTATACTTAAAATATTAAATAATGATATAATTCTATAAATAAAGAATTATGTGTTGTTAAGTGGAATAAAAAATGACTGAGAGGTATTTATGACTGATTATTTTTTACCATTTATATGAATATGTGGAAAATCTTTTTATTTAAAATAAAAAAATTATAATAAAGAAATCAAGTTATTTATTTGAAAATCAAATGTTTTTTGTGTAAAAGTTTATATTTACATTCCTATGTATTAAAAGCTGTATTGCATTAAAAGATCCTGTTTTATGTTCCTATAAATAAAATGCTCCCAAAATAAATTTTTTGAAAGTAGTTTTGTGGAGGTGAGTTTTAACTAACTGATACATTTTTTTTAAGAATAGAAAATTGTTATTAGTTATTAAATATAAAATTGTTCAAAATGCATATAAATTTTAAAACTATTGCCTTTTATAGTTTTTAAATATAGTACCATTTTGATCTAGTTTTTTAATTACTTTACTTTTAGTAATAATTTATTTAAGAAACTTTTGTTTTGGTAATTATGTAAACATATATACATATTGTATTCCATTGGTTTTAATAATGAATATGATAAATCTCTCATGATGTTTTAAATTCAGTATATAAAGCTTTTTTTCCTTTTTTTTTTCTCATGAATAAAGTTAACTGGAAGTATATTTTACTGTATAATTTTTTAAATAATAAATTTAGAAAACATATTCTTTTAATGTAAATATTATTGCTGAAATATTTAAGTTTCCAACGATGTTATACATTTTGTTTTGTATATTTTAGTAAAAAAAAAAAAAAAAAAAATTCATTTCTGAATATAAAAAACATTTTTAAAATTCACAAGTCCTTTGGAAATGTTTTTGTAGATATTCAAAATTTTTTGGACAATGCTTTTTAAAAAATGAAAAAAATGCAAATGTAATTTTTTTTTATTAAAATTAATAACACGATTCTTATTTAATAATATATAGATGTAAATAATGAATAATATAAATTTTTATAGAGATCACTTAATAATAATTATATTAAGTGATCTCTGTAAAGCATTCTTTTTTTCCTTGAAAAAGTATTAAACTTCTTTCCTTAATTTTATAATATTAATTTTTTCAAGAAATATGTCATTCAAAGAAATAATTATCTGCAATAATTTCCTTTATTCTAAAGGAAAATGTGATAAACTATTGTGAAGTTATCATATAACAAGCAACATATTTTTATATCATCTTTCATATTTACAGACTAAAATAGTTATCAGCAATTGTTTAACAAATAAAAATATTCTCAAACTTAATTTGTCATTTTATATTTATTTTTTGAACCCTACTTTAGTAAAATATCTTAAGCAATAATCTAATTATTAACATGAATATTCCAATTAAATTTGTTTTCCACAAATTTATGTGTTTATAAATTTATTAAATTGAGTAGTAATATAGAATTTGTTAATTTTAGAGATACATACAGTGGACTCTCTCATAAATTGCTCCCATAAAATATGAGTTTGTAAAATGTGACAAATTTTTTTTAGTCGTTTCTACTGTTTATTGTTCTGTATAACCTTTTTTTCCACTATGGAAGTTCATATTTTATGGAGATATATAATATTAGGATCTGCTTTATATGTGCTCTTACTTGTACATAATGTTACTGTAAAATTTGTTTTGTTTCAAAGGTTAAAAAAATGGCTGTAACAATTTTACATTTTAATGATTGCTACAATGTGGAGAGCCAAAATTATGAGCCTGTTGGTGGAGCATCAAGGTTTTGTACTGCCTTAAAAAGCATGAGTTCTTTAGATCCCATAATTTTATTCAGTGGGGATATTTTTGCACCATCTATTAGTGAGTAAAAAATATTTAATTATTGAAATTTAACTATTTTTAGGATTGCCAAATAATTCTGTAATATTTACTGTTTTTTTTTTTTTCCTTTATAAATTTAGTGAGTACTTTTACAAAAGGAGAACAAATGATACCAGTACTGAATTCTTTTGGAGTTCATTGCGCTGTTTTTGGAAATCATGATTTTGGTATTTTATTGTGCTTTTTATAAAAATTAATATTTTTATGTGTTGTATTGCTTATAACGTGAATTATTACTGTTAATCTAAAAGTATTAGTCTGTATGGCTATAGTAATACTTTCTTAAAAGTTGTATAAAAAATCAGAATAGTTTTTGATATTTATGAGACATTTTTTCTATAATTTTGCTTGCAAAGTATTAATATTTTAAAAATTTGGGTTAAATCTTTTTTATCAATTAATAATGAACCGAAAACCTTAGATATATATTAGATTGCATTACATCATTGAAATAAACTATACTGATAAGATAAATAATTGTTTTCTTATTATAATTTGTTTTTTAACTGGTTTATCCTATAAAACAGAAATGTTATAATTTGTTACTTGGAGCCGTATTCCACTTTTATTTAAGTTGTTCTGTGAAGAATTTGTTCAAATTCCATAAGCATGTGTTTCAGGAGTGATATGGTCTCCCAGTAATCATGCCTTTGCATAAGATCAAATAAACTATTTTATAGTGAATTAAAAGATTTTGCAAGATGGTATTAAGCAATTTCAAATACCATTTGCAGACCTTTAACATATATATAATTCTTTATCAATTTTGCTACTGAATGTCAGTCTAGCAGATGCAAAAGTTGAATATGATTCAAATGTTCATGTTTTGTATTATGGGAATCGTGGATTTGTCTTAATGGAAATCCACATGAGATTTTCTAAGAGGCTGTAAAATTAAAACGAATGGTTCTGCAATGTCTCTTGTTACTTGCTTGAATTTCATCTCATTCAATGGAAGGTCTTACATATTTCCTTGTTAAAAAGATTTTCTCTCTTTGTCATCAAATTATTTTATCTTGTTAAATGAAGAATGCGGCTGTTTCTTTACATTTTACTATTTTTTTTATTACTGAATACTATATAGCTATTTTCCTAGTTCATTGTGTACTGAATTTATTCTGCCTGAAATAGAAGTTTAAGATGGGGTATAGTTTATTGGCTTGTTATACATTTATAAATTTGTTTGATGCTTTTAATTAGATATTTTTAATTTTCGATATGGATGTATCATGTTATGACTCCATTTTTGCTATTTATTGATCTTGTCTGTTTTCAAAATTGTTATGTGTGATTATTTGTGCTATGGTTTATGTAAAATGATTATTGGGAATAAATACTTAGATTTAAACAGATTAGAATTTTAGAGATTTATATAATGCTGCTGTGTGTGTGTTTAATGTCATATAATTCTCGGTAATCCATACTAGAGAACTAAGTCCACTAATTTATGCAATATTTTCTTTCATGATTTGTGTAATCATCACTATTTTATATTATGTTTGGAAATTTAATTGTTGCTTTAACATAATTAAAAAATTAATATTTCATCTTATCAGTTCAAATTTATACTGTATACTTAAATTTTTGTACTAATTGTATTGATTGAAAAATTCAAAAAGCTTGTTCTTAAATCAAACTTTGCTATCAATGTTAAGTTACTGGTAGGTAGTTCTTTTTCTTTATATTCTGAATACATCCTCTTTTATATGTATAAGAAATATATTTTTTAATTATGTGTTTAAACCTTGATGATGCGCATCAGAAAAATAATTATTTTCATATTCTGCAAATTAATATTGTGAAAAAGTTTTCAAAAGTATTTTATTAGTGTATATATTTCACTATTAAAAATGATTTAGCGATTTTATAGGATAAAATTATTTTAGAAAAAATTTTATTTAATTTTTTCTGTTATGAATCAAGAATTATTTTAATATTACTAAAATGAGACATAATTTTTTAGACTTTGGTGTTGATATTTTAATGGATTTTGCTAGACGCTCTACATTCCCATGGTTAATTAGTAATGTTATTGATAATGAAACAGGAAAATCTTTGGCTAATGGATTAATTACTCACATATTAGAAAATAAAGGAAAAAAGGTATAAATTTATATTATTTTTTTGTGTTTCATGCCTAACTTTATTTAATACTTTAAATATGTTAAAAATTATTTATTATTTTTAATTTAAAGTTTGGTATTATTGGTCTTGTGGAAGAAGAATGGCTGGCAACTTTATCTACTATTGAAGCTGATGAAGTGACGTATTTTGATTTTGTTACTGAAGGGAGAAAGTTAGCAAAACAATTGAGAGAAAAGGTAATTTTGACTTAAATTGATTTTTATATGATTGATCATAAATGAAATTTAGATGCTTTTCTGTTAATGAATAAAATGAATGACAGGCTTAAGAATTTATATTGTTTCATGAAAATAAGTACTATCTTGTTACTGGAAACTAATTTTGAAATATATTATGAATTCAATTTAGGTAAATATGGGTCAAATCTCCAAATTTTAACCTACTAGATATTATAAAAATTTAAGCATTGGTGAGTACTTGCGTTCCAAAATCAAAATTTAACTTATACAAGAAAAAAAGGTTGAAATAAATCTAAATATACTAATAGTAATGAAGCGAAAAGAATGAAAGCTTACCATTTATTCAAGAACTAAATAAAGATAAAATCAGAAATTATTTGTAAATCACTGAGATATTAAAGAAGTTTTAAAAGAATAAAAAAAAAGAAAACTGAAATTTTCTTAAAAGTTAAGGAAGAGAAGTCTATTTTTTTTTGGATTCTATTAATGAAAAATATTTTATAATGTATATAAAATGTAAAAGTATTTTTTTGTTTTAAAGTGATAAATAAATTTATTTTATAATAACTATTAAATTTTTTCCACATCTGTTGAAAAGAAATTTTTTTGCAGAACATATTATCATAATTACTCTAACACACATTTTGTTTAATGAGGCTGTTGAAAATAATGAAATACTTTGGATTTGAAGTTATCCTTTTCAAATGTTTCTTTTTTGGGTTACACGAAATTGAGATTTCAAATTTTAGTTTGTTACCTTATGTACATATATACAACATTTCTCATAATCTCAATATAAAATATAGCAGAAATTATTTATGAATAAAGATATTAGACAGCAGAACTTAAATATGTCTTTAATTGAATAATGCTTCTTTATTTTTTTATGAAATGAATATCTGTTAAGGATGTTATTTTTATTAGTTTACTTTTGAAGTTTCATGATAATTTAAAATCCAATTTTGTTGTATAACTAATTTCTTATTATTAAATTGCTGGATTAAGAAAAAAATTTTTTATGTCATAAAATAATGAAATGAAAAAAATTTTTTCATATTCTAGTTTACAAAAGGATGAACATAGCAATTCATTCACACCCATATATGCTTTGTTAATTTATATTCCCTATTTTATTAAAAATCAAGGATTTTTCAGTTGTTTCGTATCTATGATGAATATATTTTGAAGCTTAATACACTAAATCTCTTAGATTATCTAATTAATTTTATTTTATAATAACTTAAATTATTTGAAAACTTTAGCAAAACTGTACATGTGAGTTAAGTTTTTTTAAGAACTCTGTACGTTATCAAAGATAAATGTATTTTTTCAAGTTATATAAAAAATTTTATTTTACATTTTAATACTTATTAATTCTTATTTTAAATGCAAGATTAAAGATAATAACCTGTTTGATAAATTTTAAAATAGAGAAAACTTATTATTAATATATCATAAGTGTAGACATAATAAAAATTTATTTATGTTTATTTGGAGTTATTTAAACAAATCCCAAAAAATTTTGTGTAAATAAACATATTTACTTATTTCATGATAATATGGTAGTTGATGTTGCTCCCTCATTATAGTCTCTATAATTCGAGAGAACTTTTAAATTTTCACAACTGTCTGACATTATTTCTTACAATTCTTATTCAAAATTAGAAACAATTTATTAGATGATTTATATCTTAAAATTTTAGTTAGCAACTGATTTTATAACTTTTTGCAAAGATATTCATTTAAATTTTAACTAGGCATTTTATTTAAATCTTTTATCCTTATTTATTGAAAATATGGATCTAATGTTTTTACCTAATACTTTTTGTTAAATTAGAATGAATGAAGGATTTTATTTGTAGTATATTCCTTTGGCTTATAATAAGTACAACATATTAATTTTTAAATGTATTAGACAACTTATTCATGAAATCCAGTTACAATAATCTCTTAATAGTGCAATAATAAGGGAGTGAAATTGCAGTTCTGTTTTAATTTTTCATAAAGAATTCAATTTCATTTGCTTAACATAAGCAGTCCTGCATTTATTTGTCAAATACATTGATTTTATTTAACAATTTTAAGGTCTATGACTTTCCTATTTAATTGTTTTAATATCTATTACTTTTTTTCCCATTCATTGCTGTAACAATATTAATTTTTTTGTTTCTAAAAGTATTCCAAAATCTCATGAATAGAAAGATCTATTTGTGAGATTTTTAATCAGAAAAAACTCATTTTTTCCAGCATCTCTTTATTTTTGCTTTTTTTATATTGCATTCTTAGAGTCATGTTTTATTATTTATTATTGGGAAGTCTCGTTTTATTATTGAAATGTAAACATTCAGTGCAAAATTATTTGTTTGCTACAGTTATTTTAACTATTTCATGTTTATAAATTCTGTTTAATTGATAGCATTTTAGAGTGCTTAATCATAATCTTAAAAATTTATTTCAATGTTACTTAATTTTTTCTTAGGATGGTGTAGATTATGTGATTGCTTTGACTCACATGAGGACTCCCAATGACATTCGTTTAGCAGAAAATGTAGAAGAAATAGATCTAATATTAGGAGGTCATGATCATGTATACGAAATTAGAGAGGTATTTTATTTCTCTATATTTATATTATTTTTTATCCTATGTCCGGACAACAGCCTTATCTGCCATTAGTCTTCTGGCAACCCAATAAAAATTAGCTTTATTGTGGAAGTTGATAGGGAAACAGTTCAAAAAAGAAAACGCTGGACAGCTTGGCAAATGAATGAAGTCCACAAAAGCTCCTGAAGGACACAGAGTACAGTGGGGCTTGTTGATTACGCCGATACAGCTTAAGTGTCCCAGGAGAAAGTCATATCTGGTCAAAATTCTGAAATTGGCTATGAAAAGGGAGCGTGGAAGGCACATGGGGAGAGGAGAGTTCAACAAGGAACCCCAAGCCTTATCTTTAGTAGTTTCGCTACATGAATTATGAAGGGCCTTGCAAAGTTTGTTTAAAATTTTGTTAGTTAAATTATTAGAAGCTATTTAATGCGAAAAAAGAAGCCATTATTATTTCCATTAATTTTCAAGTTTGAGATATTTTTTTATCAAATTTAAATGATTTTCTTATTTTTTTTAAAAGTTAAATCAATTTTATTTTGATTTGTCATTGTAAATTAACCATTGGTAATTTTGTATTGGACATTATTAAGTCTTAAACATTTTATTAAATACCTGATTTGTGTTAGTAAAATTATTCTATATGCATTTTTATTTTTGCATTTTTTTTATTGCATTTTGTTTAGATATTAATTTTAATTTATTGATTTTTCAGGTCAAAGGAAGGTATATTATTAAAAGTGGTACCGATTTTCAACATTTCTCTAAAATTACTTTGACATTTAATGCAAATAATGTAGATATTCAGGTTGAGAAAGTGGCTGTAACTTCCAAATACAACCCAGATCCAATCCTTGAGCAAGAATTATTTAAATATAAAGGTAATCATGTTTTTACCATTCAATTCATTTAGCATATAATTATTTTTTCATTATTAAGTTTTTATATCAGGTGATAATATTAGCAAGGATTTATGTACTTAAACATTTAATCTTCTATTTATTTTTATTTAGGATATTTCTGTTTTTTTATGTATAGTAAAAATAAAATAAATTTTCTGCTATAAATTATGGAATTTTCAAATTAATTTGTTTCAATAAAGTTTTCATTTCATCATTTGCTTTAAAAATATATTTAATTTTGTCAAAACAGGTGAACTATTACAAAATTATTTAATAGTTTGAATATTATTAAGTCAATAGTACAGAAAGTTTTCAAATCAATTATTTAATGATGTGAATTTGGATAAAATTTTTATTTTTAGTTCCATTTATTTCTCTGTTTTTTTTTTAATTTTTCAAATTTTCCCAACATTTTACAATTTTATTGTAATTAGAAATATAACAATTTTTTTAAAAAATAAGACAAATTTTTTTTGAACCATTAATTATTTTTCTGTCCAGTGATATTTTTGATATTATATTGCTACAAAATACAAGAAAGAATATTAACCTTTGTGAGGAAGAAGTAATATTTAAGGGTTCGATCCATACATTTTGCTAACATGGGTAGAAGAAAGTTATTACCATACATAAGTGAAAATAATTTCCATTTTTTATTACCATTTTTGAGGATATTTTCATTCGTAGATACATGCTTTTAGTTAATTTATGTTTAATTATAAAACAGATAGAAAAGAATAAATTGTTTTTAAAAATTGTAATTATGAAACTTTTTTGGTCAATTTAAATCTATTTAAAGTGAAAGATCATTATTAATTACATAACACAAAATGGTCATAAGCTGATTTAGGATTATTATTTTCAAAATTTATATTTTTTCTGAGAAGAATTTGTAATGAACTAATTTTTTACTTTATAAGATTAATTTGAATTTTGATGCATTAATTTTTTTTGTAAATTTTATGAGGTTGTTGTATCATTTGTGAAAGTTCAAAGCAAGCTACTTAAAAGTCAACCATTTAGAATTACTATTTTGATTATTCATATTTTTTCATTGTTGATTTGTTTCTGAATTTTTTTTCTATTTAAATCTTTAATAATTCTACAACATATACAATGCTGAATAGCATTCTAAATCTTTGTGTGTGATTACTTTAATTGCTGCATCAGGTAAACTGCCACATTGAGTGAATCTACAAATTTTAGGTTAAAATACTTTTTAAATTAAAAGCGAAATGTTTTATACAAAAATAAGGCTGTACTTGGTGTATAGAAATAAAAATTATATTCGACATTTATTTATTTGTTAATCAAATCTATGAACTTTGAATTTGCTATCAAAAATTAAATATTTTTGAAAAAGTTATATTCACACAGTTGCTATTTCAACTGAAAAATATGTTTGTTTCAGGGAAAATTTCTTATTTTGAAAATGTAAAATACGATTTATTTCTATTGTCAGCATCCATTTTTCTCAACTAATTGAAAGTGTATAGCTATAAATAAGATATTTTTGAATGGAATTTTTTTCAATATTTTTCATATTATAATCAATTTGTGTTAAAGTATGAATTTTGATTAAAATTATCACATTAAGTTAGAAATAGCATTTGTTTTCATGGCTCAAATTTATCACATGTCAATTAATTTAATGATTGAGTTGATATTTAATTAGTAAACAAATGTTAAGTAATTTATCATACAAGCTTTCTATACATATTTTATTATTTATAATTTTAAATCATTATTTTTAAATTATAATGCATTTCATATAGTACAGCTTATTTTGATTGTTTATATTTTTTAACTTTTTTGTTTTAAATGATTTTAGTAAATTATATTTGCAAATTGATTTGAAGGATTTATTTTTGTTATCATTTAACAGATTAATATAAAACTCATATTTTATTTGCAAAAATATTGTTAATTATGGAATTAAAATATTTATTATAGATGAAAATAGTTACACAGCAATGCATACTTAAAAAACTTAATCCAGCTGCAGATACAAAATTGAAATAATGTAAAGTTTATTTTTAGTGAGGAAGTTAAGCCACTGCTAGATTGCATTTTAATGGTAATTAAAAGAATGAAATAAAAACTTATCATCAAAACTTTCCGAAGGAAATACTTTGAAGAAAAATATAAGTTTGAAGAAAAATATAAGTCTTGCTGATAAAAATTAAAATTTTTCTGAGACTGCTATCTCGAAGAATATAATTTTCGACAATTTCATGCATTATTTTGTAATGTAAGAAAAAAAGAAAATTAAACCTAAAAATAAAACGCATGAATATTTATAAAAATTTAAGGATTTTTGATGCCTTATATATGACATCATTCATTATTTAGAAAACATTATTTCTCTACATATAAAAGTAAAAAACTTAAGTTTCTGTAAATTATTTTCTTTTAAAGAAATGATATTTAATTTGAATAAAGAAAAAATCTCATTAAATTATTTGTAATCTGCATAGATCTTGATAATTATTACAGCTGTTAGTGTATTGTTTGCAAAGTTAATATTTTCAAAGACTGTATTTTAATTTCTTATATTATTAATTATATAGAATTTTAAGAAATTATTTATGATCCAAATATATATAAGTTCTCTCAGTTTGATTTTTATTATTTTTTTTTATCTACATTATATAAATACTTGTTGCAGATATTGTTGAAGGCAAAATGGATGAAGTGTTGGGTGAATTTTCAGTTGATTTAGATGGAAGATTTGCAAGTATAAGGACTCAAGAAACAAATTTAGGTATATTATTTTTATTAATCAGTATAATAAATCCAAACAAAATTAGTTTTTAAGGTTTTTTGATCAGTGCAAATTCAGTTCAAAAATCATAGTTTAATGTCTGGTTAATTTAGTAGTTAACCTGCATTTTGTATGAGTTACATAACTAAAAGATTCCTCTTATTTGAACAAAATTTAAAAATCTTGAAGCAAACTTGACAATCATTGCTTATAAATATTATTTGTGTATATAGGTATAGAATTTTCGTATTGGTAACTGGTTTTATTTAATTTTTTTTATAAATTAAGAAACTTAATAATAATTATCTATCTCATAAATTCTCCTTATTTTTTTTCTTGTCCTTGTTTTCTCTGTTTTTATAATTTTTAACTCAATAAACTCTCAAAAGCATCTTAGAATTCTATTTGAATT
Organism: Latrodectus geometricus; assembly: GCA_026290005.1. NCBI lineage: Eukaryota > Metazoa > Arthropoda > Arachnida > Araneae > Theridiidae > Latrodectus > Latrodectus geometricus. Next base: position 130,645 of record JAPDSC010099817.1, on the reverse strand, counting down.
AGTTTAAAAAATCACAGTTCAGAGTCTTCTGGGTACAAAGTGCATTGTTTTTCTTTAAACAAGATGATCTTAAATGTCTGATACATTTAATGAAGTATTCAATATTCTAATAATTTGATTTAAAAATGTTTAAGCAATGTTGTATGTTAAAAAATTTATTAAATAATCAAAACTATGAAGTCTTCCATGATGAACTGGTGGAACTATGTTTTTTAGAATAAACAATTCAAGGTATTTGATGTATGATTAAGATTATCTTTACTTCCTTCCTTTATGATTCGTGAATATGACCCACCATTTATAGAAAGTTTTCCTAAAAGGCAGTATATAGGCAGTATTTTTATGTATTAAAACAATTTTCCCATGTTAAATTGTTTCTTTTGTGGTGTCATAAAGTACTGTTACTTAATTTTCATATCCCAATAAAAGCCGCTAAAATATGTGAAAAAAAGCTTCTAAAAATAGCCAAACAAAGAGCAACTATAAAGATTTTCTTTAATTTTTTTCTTTGCCAAATTTTGTGAACCACATGGTATATTTTTTTCAATAACAGTGTTAAGAATATGTTGATGACTTGCAATTTGCCAAGGAGTGTGGGAGATTCTATTTTGTTTTCTCAGGATAAAATGTATTACCTCATTGTTGAATTTGCATAAATGGGCATGAAATGAAACAAAATGTAAACAAAATATGTGGTGTTGCAATGTGAAAAAATATAAATGAAAAATGAACATTTGTGGTGCGACTCCATGTTAACATGTAGAGTCATATCTTATGGAAATTTATGTGAAATTCTTGAGAAAAAGCCTTTTGATGTCATATCAAAGTAGTTGCTGAAATTAAAAGCTGAAATTTGTATATGAATTACTCTAACTGGGCAGTAATCTTGATGCCATGAAAATGAAATAATGCCCAAAATATCATTTTCATAATTTGTATATTTTACTGAAAGTTTCTAATTATTTTAATACTATTTTACATATGTTTTGAAATTATTTTTGAAATAATTCATTAATTGGGATTTTATCGAGCTTTTATTTGTAGGTTATTCTTAGAAAAAAAATTACTTACAGTCAAGTAGCTATGAGAGTTTTTTTTTTATGAAATGTATTGAAAATGGAATTATAAGATTGATAGTTATATCTAGTAAAATAATTGAATTATTATCATATGTCTATATATATTAAAATGTATCATTTTTTTTTATTTTTCTCTTAATATCTTGTGTTGAAAGTATTTTGTTCTCTATCAGGTGAAGATCTTTCATATGTTGACAGTTATTTAATATCCCTGAACATTGAATCTTAACAAAATTAATATATTTTTGACTTTTTCATTTTTGATTTATATTTAGTCTTATGACTTTAAAATTAAGTAGTTTAATTTATTTATCAAATTTTTCTTAAACCTCAAAATAAATTTTATCTGTAAAATGTTGATGAAACTCCTTTAAATTGATTGCAAGCTGATTAGTTTTTTCTTTATCATTTAATTTAAGGCAAAAGTTGTATAAAAATAGATTTTATAATTTTTTATATACACTACATTTTTATTGATATTTAATTAAGAATTTATTTGATTTTTTATGGAAATAATTGAATTTCCAAATGAAGCATCCTTTGATATTAATTTGGAAATCATTTTAGGTAACTTTGTTTGTGATATTATGTTGTCTGCAACACATTCAGATGTAGCTATTCTTAATTCTGGTACTTTGAGATCTGATCGAATTCATCCAAAAGGACCTTTTACAATGAAAGATTTGGTTACAATTCTACCCATGATGGATTCATTATTGGTTGTTAGTGTTTCAGGTAAGAAAAAATTTGTTTGATTATGGCAGAAATAAATTATATTGATAAAATAAGAAGTTACCTGGTGTTTCAGATATAATTAAAAATATTTTGCAATAATATAAAGATTTGTATTGCATTTTGATCAGGAGGTAATAGATTGGAAAAATTAATTTATTATATTATTTTTTATTGATTTATTATGAAAGAAAATCTCAAATTTTGTTATATACAGGATTATTATAATTTTAAGTATCACCAACACAGAAAGCGCTGCAGGATGCTTATGAGGTTCTAATGAAGAATGCTCTAAAAGTTCTACATAGGAGAATTGTAAACATGTGGTGTCTCAAAAAATATGCTCTTGTCATTTACTAAAGAGATTTTATTATTATGTGAGAAAAAAATTTAACTATTACTTGATGATAGATAAATTTTTTCTGTATAATTTTAAATTAGAATGCAAAATATTTGATTAAATTAGTATATAATGAAAAAATTAAACTGGATCTTAAATTAACTTAAAACTTCTTAAAATAATGGAATTTATTTTTTATCTTCATTCTATTAAAATAAATTGATGTAAGTGATAAGAGGCAAGACATCTTTCAAAGGTGGTGTAATTTTGATAACCTTCAATTTTTCAGGGAAAATTTAATATTAATGCACTAAGGACTTTTTATATATAATATTTGTATGAGAAATTAATGTTGTAATTTTTAGGTAAAAGTTCATGTGCAATATTAAGCTATTTAAGTCTACTATAAGCAATTTGAAACTATATATCATGAATTAAAGGATTAATACCTTTTTTAAATTTTTTTTATCAGACATTGTTATTTGTAATTAGATTAGAATATCCATGGAAAGCTACTATATTTTTTATTCTAATTTTTGAAATTATCCAAAATCTTAAAAATATCTACAAAATTTAATACAAGAAGGAATAATGAAATGAATGGAAAAATAAGTGTTAACTTTGTTCAAAATAATTTTTTAAATTACATTTGTCAGCAGAAAAGTCATTTAAAAATATCTTTTATTTCATAAATGAATTTCAGTAAATGTTTGTTTCTTTTTTTTTAAATATTTGTTCTGAATATTTATAAACTGCCAATATTTCATGAATTAAATAAAAGGAAATAATTTTATTTACTTAAGGAATTTAATTGTAACATATTGATTTTTTAATAAGCTGTTTAAACATGAGAAATTATTTGTTGATAAAAAGGTTTTTACTTTTATTTTTGTGAAACAGTATGTTATTTAAACATTCATCTTTTAATATGATTGAATATTTTAAAACTAATGTTTATTTAAGGAATTTTGTAAAAACTATATTATATTAGTAAATAAGATCAAATAAGCTACAAACAAAAAACAAATAGCATGAAAAATTACTGTTTATATGTTCACATTTATATGTTCACCTTGTTCACATTTTATAACTTTTTCGTTAATTCTTAGTTTCCAAAAAATTGCAATTTATGTTTTAATATGGAATATGCAATCTTATGATTGATTTTGCTGTTTTTATTGATACACTACTAAATGAAAAAAATTCATAATTTTTGGAATAGAAGATTAATTTTTTAAAATTCCAATACTGATTTTGAACCACTGTATTTATTTTTGTATGTACACCCATTACGAACCTTTAGAATAAGCATAGCTGTAATATTTATTTGATGAAATTTCTCATTTCATTTTATTGAACTAGTGAAATTTTATTTATCAGCACCATTATAGTTGGTATTTTATACTAACATATTATAAATTTATTTTTTAGACATTAGTTTAAGGTAAATTTACTGTATAAAAAAGATTAAAGTTTTTGTTCGATATAAAATTATTTTAAGGGAAACAGTTTATTGTATACATCTTTCCTGTATTAATATTAAACTAATTTAAAGTGACTTTATGAATTTACTTATTGCTTTTTTAATAATTTATTGCAGGTGAGCAGTTGTATAGAGCTCTAGAAAATGGTGTTTCTCAATATCCAAAGCTGGAAGGGAGATTTCCTCAAGTTTCGGGAATTTTCTTTGCATTTGATCCTACGAAACCACCAGGACATAGAATTGACTCAAGATTTATAAAAATTGGGGATGAATATTTAGATTTCGCACAGGTTAAATTTTATATTAAATCATGTTTTTGTGTTTATAGTTTGTGCTTAAATTGCAATTTATTATTTTTTTTTATAAATTATATTTTATTGTAATTTCCTATAAAATAATTTAAAGTTATAAAAATAAATTTAAAATGGTGAAATTAAAAATGCATTAAAGAAAATAAATTTTATAAAAAGGAAATTAAATTGGATTTTCTTCTGTTTATGTTATATTGACGCAATTTATATTTAACTTATATTGGGTTGTTCGGAAAGTCATTTCGTTTTTCCCACCTGAATCAGTTTTTTGTTAGTGAAAACCAACCATTTTATAAGTATGAAATCATGCTTAGATAAGAAATACGATAAAAGTTATTGGACTAGAATTTACAATAAGCAATTCATAATGAAATATTTTATCGCTATACGTTTTTCATTTTCCTGTAAAACGAAACAACTTTCCGAACAACCCAATATTTTATGCAGAATGAATAAAAATCTTTAACTAATCATTTTTGTAATGAAAAATGGCATTTTTATTATTAACAATCAATTGAAATTTGAGATACATTTTTAGAATTAATCCAGGGAAATGCATGCTTAAAATGCATACATAAAAACATGCTCGTTTGTGATACTCAAACAGCTACTTTTGTTAAATTATATTACCAAGATTACATTTTACAACTTTTAATGCATTTTATGTTAAAGAATAGATACTATGCATTTATTGAAAGCAAATAATGAAAAAAATAAATTTTTTTTTTTTTTTTGTAAATAAAGTGGTGTGTTCATATTTAAAATACAGTTGTTTTTATCACACTTTGTACAACATATTGAAATTTTTTTTGTCTTTTTTTAAAGTTGAATGTGATGTTTTCTATTGGCTAAATTTTCTAACTTTTCTCTGTGTTTCACTAAATAAAAGTTTTATTAGTTATTCTATCAAATTTTGGAGGGCTTGATTGATGCTTGGATGGAGGGATTTATTCAGGACATATTCTCTTTTATGTAAAAGTACTATCAATGCAAGTACTATAAAAGATTTTTCGCGTACTCTGTTGTTGCTTAATTTTAAGATTGGTAAGAAACATCAAAATCTGTTCCATTGTTGGGAGTGATTTTTCACATTTGGCTCAGTGATTTTTCACATTTACATGTGATAACTTGTGGAGTCTTTCAAAGAATAAAAATCAACCAACCCTTAAATTTCTGTTATTGAATTTCTTTGACAACACAGATTCTCTCTAAATTTTGCACTATATTCTTTGTTTATTCATTTGTGCAAAACACAACAATCATTAAAATAAAATCATCAGTCAATAGTTGCTACAAATGAACTTATCAAGAGTTCTTGTTTCACAAATGTTCCTGGTAATTTCAGAATTATAATTTGAGGATGAATTCTGTTTTTCCACCAATTTTTAACTTTACCCTAATTTGTGCTGTCTTTGCCAATATAGAAATTTTGACAAAATGACTTCATTTTTTCTAGAATTTGAATCTGCATGAGAACTATGATTTTCTTCATTTGAAGATTTATGTTCACTAAACATTTTTCCATCATTAGATTCTTCATTTATCTCATATATATTGGTTCTCCATCTGTTAATACATTTCAAGCCATTTTCTTTCCTTTTTGTATAACTAATATCATTTCATTTTACTTCAAAACTTAAAAGAAATTAATTAGAATCTAAATACATTGGCATGCGAGCTAAACCTTAATATAAAAAAATATCAACAAAAGGAGTTCAGAATTTTAGGAATAACAACCAATAGAAATTAGTTGGTCATAAATACACCTACTGAAGGTCTAAAATAATTTCGAAAAAAGAGGACTTTCTAAACTGTGTTTTAAGAACAACTCTGCCTGTAAGACCCAGCATGCAGGTTCGATGGTTAAATTATTTATTTGAATGTTGAAAATCTTTTATAAAATTTATTTTTCAATTCTGTAAGAACTTATCAATTCATAAATAAGTATTCATATTATAGTCAAAGTGAAATTTTTTATCGAGATTATATATAATCTTATATAATTGAAACAAAACATATTATTTGAGATTTTCATTTCAGAAGTGATAGTAAGAAAATTTTTAGAGGGAGTTTGCTAAAGGAGGGATAGCCATACATATTAAATAAATATATTTATTTATTGTAAAATGATTTGTTTCTTTTGAAACATATTCATATTTATTTAATTTTTAAAAAATATTAACTTAAATACTCACTTCATTATATTTTTTAAAAAAGTTTGGAAATGAGAGAGAGAAAAAAAAATCCAATATTTCCATCTATAAATGATGCATAGCTACCCATAGTATTCATTATTGAAGGTGACGGACATTTTTTACATGAAAATTGATTTCTAATTGCCAAAGCTTGGAAATAAATTCAACGCTCCTAAAACTTGGAAAATTCATTGTTTCGCTCAACAGCGTTCATAGGATCCATATAAAATTTATTAAGAGAAAGTTTATAATTATACTTTTCTATTACTTTAATATATTTAACAAATAATTTTTGATTTAGCATTATAGATTAGTCTCAAAATCTTATCTATGTCAAGGCAAAGATGGATATGATAGTCTTAAGAATTGTAAAACTCTGGTGAGTATTGAATTGATTTATTTAGTTTTCTTGTGTATATTATGAGTTGAATTTATGCATAGTTTTTTTTATAAGATGACTGAAGAAGAATGTCCTCAACTATGTACCATTGTGCAAAATCATTTTCATGCAATAAAAGTTCTTACAGGAGCTGTAAATCATCAGACTAATCATCGTCAGAGCTTACTTTGTCTCTCTAGGAGGTAATTTTAATTTATAATTTTTGTGAAAAAGAAAAAAAAAATGATAAATACATTTGAAATTTTACTTTTGAGCATTTGTATTTTTTTTTTTGTGCTATATCTTATTCTTTAATTCATTCACATGTAAAAGGAAATATTAGACACCCATAAAAATGAGGATATCTGCAGTCTTGATCTACACCATGCCTTCTGCACTTAAATATCATGTGGGATACAGCACTGGCATCTGTAGCATTTAAGATGTTATAAAATTCAGAGATGTCTGACATCGAGAAAAGCGTTGTCGTTATAAACCAAAGAAATGACTGATCCTTAAGGGGCATATTCCAGTGAGTTAAATATTCCAAAATCTACAGTTGTTTTATTTGATCAAGAAGTAAAAGGTGAGGGGTATAAGTGTTGGAATGGTCTTCAACTTGGATGATCTGCAAAGCTAAGATATATAGAACAAGGAAATTTGTTCAGAGAAATTAAGAAAAACCCCACTAAGCTCATGGTCCAGAGTTTTAACAGTCATCTAGATTGTTCCAATAAATATCATCCACTAGAAAACACATTTTCTGGTTTTCTTGCCATCCATAAATTTTTTATTATAAAATCCAACAATGGTGTGAGGCATGTCAAAATTGGACCCTAGAGAAGTGGAAATAGGTTCTCTGGAGTGATGAATTCAGGTTTAAGTTCTACTAATCAGATGAGGGAGTTCGAGTTTGGCATATCCTTGGAAACACCTTTTGTTAAAATACAGTGTGCCTACAGTAAAGTTTGACAGAGATGGAATTTTGGTCTGGGGGTGTTTTTTCTGGTATAAAAACTGGGATCCTTGAACCTAATTTAAAAGCTATCGAAACGGATTGTAATATGTCTAAAAATAAAACAACTAGTAAAAGTGACCACAGAATTCAATCAGCATCTGAATTAATATCAATAATTACAAAGTAGTTATCTTTCATAAGCAGAATGTTTATGGTAGAATAGTGTTATATGGTTAGATAAATCATCTGTCTTTTTCCCCCACGACAGGACTAACTCTCATTTGAAAGACATCTTCACAAACATATGGTTATGATTATGTTCTTTCAATTATTAAGCATGTAGCTGTATCTGTTTTTGTATGAACAGTCATATCATGGTTTTATACTTGCCCAATCTTAACCCCGAAGAGAAGGATCATTCGGAAGAAGCTTAAAGAAGTTTACTGAACTCTAAGTTTATTGCACTGAACTCTATACTGTAATGCAAATTTTATTTCCTGCCAGCAATAGAATATTTTAGAATGGTAAAGCTTCTATTTATGCGGCTGGTTTGTTCAGTCATGGTTCAAGTGAAACACCCTTCTTGATGAACTCTGTATTTCTATTGATCTAAATATGGGTAATTTAGAATCGATATCATCCACTGATATTTCCAGAAACTTTTCTCTGTGATGAATAAAACATTCTTTTAAACATCATTCAGTACTTGATTCCATGATTCAATTTCCAGTAAATCCAAGTAATATTTTATGCCAAAGGCACTACTATGCCATGTTAAAAAGAATTCCTTATAAATCTTAGGTGCTTTCATTATTTTGATAATCATGTAAATGCATGTACATAAATTTTCATGTTAATTGTTAATTATCTGTAAAATCATTTAAATTTAAAAAGTAAAGATTTTCACCACATACTTCTCATTCATTCGTGAAACTATAAATGTTAATCCTCACTGTGTTTAGAGAATTGTTTAGTGAAATATCAAACATGGAATTTTTTTCCAATTGCTTATATTAAGTTAATGAACAAATAACCCTCTTTTGTGAAAAATGATTATTGAATGGCAAACAAACCAAACTAATCAATTTTGTGTCTTTGTAAATAAATAATCACATTTGTCATATTTTTTGGTAAATTTAAAAGTGGAAGAACTACAAAACAATTGTATGTATATTCAAGAGGTTTCTATTTTTCTTATCTTTAATTTAAAAAAAAGCAGACATGCAAATAAATGGGATGATAATAAATGCAATGAACTGTTAAATGTGTATTATTTTTTATATAATCTTATTAAAGATGCCACTTTCTTCAATAAGAATCAATAAATTTTATTTTAATTCTCTAAATTTCATAAATATGCATTTTGAGTTTTTCCTAGTTCTTAATATTTAGAATATTATATGATTTCATTTTATGAAAGAATTCTTTTATGACATGCTTAAATAAATTTTTTTACTCTCAGGCATAGTGCAGTCAAAATACTTGAAGAAGTTGGCCGTTTTCAGGTTCATAAACCAAATGATAACCGGGTGGACCAAGTAGTGCCTAATATTGTAGAAGAAGTAGAGAGAAATCAATGCAAATTAAAACCAAAAGTGGAAGGAAGAATATTAGTGTTAACTGATGAGGTTAGTTTAGGTTTTTATTTCAGTTTTATATCTAATTCCTGAAATCTTTTTCAAATTATAACACTAACTTTTCACAATAGGTTAGACAACAACTAGAAAAGGAAAAGAAAGAATGCTGCAATTGTGATATAAAGGTTGTCCGTCTTTCAGGAGATACAAACATGTGTGATAAATTAATATCTCTTACAGTATGAAAGGGTTATAAATTTTAACACAAATTAGCAATTATGAGAGACAATTTATTTTATTTCATATTTAAATGAGTTTTGTTTTTCATCTATGATTGTTAATTTGTAGTCATCTGGGAGGTAGTTGAATAAATTTTAGATGCTCAAATATTATGAAATAAAATCTTATTTATTTTTATAGCTATTCACTATTTATTTTTAAAATGTTTTCAAAGAGTTTATTTTTATTTATGTGATTGTAGAAGAATTAATGTGGCCTTACATGTGATTGCCTTTAAGAATTCATGTGTCTTGTTCTAGTTTTTATCTTTTATTAAGAAAATGGCAGTACTTTATATTAAAATAAAACATTTCAATGTATATTTTAAATTGAAAATAATTAAATTTCACTATTAATTAGCTTTTAAAAAGCAAATAAGTTAATATTATTAAAAACGTTCAACATGAAAAACATTATCTGTAATAATTGTTATTTCAGAATGTAGATAAATTTTCAATTATTTAAACTGTGACTGTATTTCATTTGTGTTGAATGAGTCTCATTGATTTATAATTAAGATAAATTTATAACTTGCTTGTTTGCATAATATTTGAAATATCAATTCAGGGTTCATAAACATTCTGAATTTTTTTTTATTTATAAGTTTTCCAGAATAATTTTTATATGCTGAATAAATATTATTATTAAATAACTATTTCTATCCTTAAAAATAAACAACCATGCATATTTTCACCTGATAATTGTAAAAAAATTAATATTTTTCTAAATACTAAAATATGCTTGCGATATTTTAAACATTAGTAATTTTACAAGTGAAATTGTTCTTTTGTTCAACAGATTTGAAAAATTTATCTCTACAAAGATTCAATATGATTAGTTCTGATATCTAATGGGAAGAATAAAAGGGAAATATTTTAATATTTATTCATTTTAAAAATCCATTCCTGCAAGAAATTTTGAGAGATAAATAAAAAAAGTTTAAAAAATTTGGAATATTTTTTTAGGTATAATATTTTAAATAAAATTACAAAATTTTTTATATTTAATAATCAGTTTTTAAAATTTCAGTGTTTAAAAACAAATTTAATCAGATTTTAAGAGTTTTCAAGAATTTTCAGAAGCTATATGAACCCTGTGTAATTTTATTGATCAAAAGAAAAAAAAAAAGTTATCCTATTAAAATGTGCTCATAATAGACTTCAAATTATTATCAATGTGTTGCAATTTCCTTAATTTTCGAGGGAAATTTGCTGTGATATGTTAAATTAAATGACAGTCATGTGAATTCGAATTTATTTTACTTGATATTTGTGTTGCATTATATATATTTAAAAATATATTCTTATAAGATTATTAATCAAATCACATGAATGTTTTGAAATTGTATAATGCTTTATTATGCTTTCTTCAAAATTTTTTATTCAATTATAATTAAATTATTATTTTATATCTTTGTAAAAATATGTTATCTTAATGTTACAACTATTCTCGCTTAATCAAATAAATACAAATAGTAGATATAATTGAAGTTTCTTTGAAAAAGGAAAGTATATTTTTTAGCAGATATATGAACAACTGAGACTGATATTAAGTCTTCATTCTGCCTGTAAACAAATTACAACTGAACCTATTTTCATTGCTAGGTATCGGTTTTCTTTATTTATAGTTAATTTGGCACATTAAGATATAGAAATTGTACGTTTATTCATTTTCAGAAAAATTTAGTTGCAAATAAATAATTTTATAAAAATTTTATTAATATCTTTTGAACAAAAATAATATATTTATTTTCTACACAACTGCATAAATTATTTATGAACAAAAAATAATTTCTAATTTTTATAACTTTATTATATACTAAATATAATCTACAATATACTATGAAAATAGTCTCTAAAAATAATTCTATATCATTCTGTAAAAATACATTTTTTGAAAGATAGTGTAAAAAAAATTTAATTGAATTTATTGCTCTTAATGTAAGCTTGTATGTAAAATAATATAAGACATAGAATTTTTGTTACATTTTTATTAAACTTATTTTTTCATAAAGTCCATTATAATAACAAAAAAAATAATGTATAGAAAATGCATTTTGTTATTAAGAGACACTGTGAAATTTTTGTAAGAAATTTTGTTAGTAAAAAAGCTATTAAAGTTATTTTGAATTAAAATTTTATCAAGCTATTATATTTTTTGTTAATAATACTTTAATTTATAAAAATTAATTATAAAGGTTTATATCACTGTAGAAATGCAAAATTACATATTTCTTACCATATAAAGCCATGTCTATCCATTTTTATGGAATGCAAATGTTAAATTATAATCTAAGCTAATTCGAAATATCTCACTATTTACATATTCTACATAGTTTAATGTTTTTCCTTTGAAACTTAACAAATATTTTTGTAAATTCATTCTTTTAAATCATATTTAGCCTTTTTATTAATATATTGGTATAAAAATGTGCATTATTCTCCATTTGCAAAGTTTAATTTTATACATTGTTTTCTTTACTAGTTTGTAATTTTTTTTAAAATGCTTTATGTATGTATAATATTCCAGTTCTATTTAATACAATTAACCCCTCAATTACGTTTACTTTTAATTGGTTAGAATTGGATATAATTTTAATATATCGATTTCTGTCAATGCACAATTTAAAAACTAGGAGACATTTTTGTTTTTTGCTTTTATTGCTAGTTGTAATAATCTGTGGTGGGTGAAATTTCAAATTGAATTTCTTCATTATAAGGACATATAGATAATTTATACATTAATCATTAAATATTTCTGATATTTGTAGAAATAATATAGTGAAATTTTTTTATGTAGTAATATGTAGAATTATAGGATTTTATAAGTTATAATATATAATGGGTTGTTTATATTATGTGTTTTTACTTACGATAACATTTATGTATATTGTTTATCCATAGACTTACTTAATTGAAAATTTTACATTCATAGTACTTAAACTTTTTATAAATTTTCTTCTCAAATTTGAAATTTATATTATTTTACTCACATTGCCTCTATTCTAAATATTGCAGTTTAGTTTGTTTTCTGTTTTATTGTTAAATATTTTTTGATCTACTAGTCATTTTATAAAATTTATTCAAATTTTTATTAAGTTTGTTAATATATTAAATAGTTTTATCAGGAGAAATTGAGACGATAAAACTATTGTGATGTATTCAGTGATATTAATTATTATTTTTAAAAAGTGTAAAGAATAATTTAAAAAAATATAACTGATTATTTAAATTTGTTTTTTTTTTATATTAAGGTGAAAATAAATTTATAGAATGTTACTAAATAGATTGTTTTATAGAGGAATAGTAAATACTAATACTATTAAAATTTGTACAATTTTTCGCTTTATAATCGTAAATTAGTACACCATCTTAAGCAATAATCTTTTACTTGTTTTGGGGAATTTTCTTGTCTTTTGTCTACTTGCACATATGATATTCTTATCATATATATTTATTGTCATAACATAGTAAATGTTTTTATATATCTCATGTACAAATGCTCATATACTTATTTTTAATACATTAGATTTATGTACATTGTAAGTAACTACTGCCATGTGCTCTTTTTTTAATGTATGTTTAAACATAGTCAAGCCCAAATATTTTTCATGACTAGTATAAAATTTCATGAATTACTATACTTATTAGTCTTGATACTTGCATTATGCAAACTTAGTGAGATTATTACCTAGTGCTTTAACCTAAGGTGCCTATTCTATAGAAGATAAATTTATTAAAATCTGTATGAACTGTTACTTAATGGCTGCTATAAGAGTTTAAACTTTTGCTTAACTTTTTAAAATACATTTAGAAGGGTATTTTATTGAATTTAAAATGTGTATTTTTGAATTTAAACGAATTTTATTTTTTACATTATAATATTTGCAAGTCACATTAATTTTATATTTCCTTAATAACTTTTGTAAGCTAATTTCAATTTTAAATTTTTACTGTTGCTTATTAAGTCACATTCGACGTGCTCCAATGTGCTAAAAAATTCTCATTTTAGAATTAATTGATTAATTTACACTTTAGAATTAATTGCACTGAAGAGCAAAATCAGTTGGCAATATTTTTATTATGAAATAGTATTTTCATTGAATTGTTATATTTAATTTTTGAGATCAAAATTTGATGCATGTATCTAAATGTTAAAAGGAAGTCTTAAAATTGTTCTGTTTAAGTGCAAGTTTCTTTAATAATTAAAAAGTATTTTCTCATGATACACAAAATGTACAAAACACACAAAAAAATTGTTTTCAAATAGAACAATTTACCCCCTATTTAATTAATATTTACATGTCGAATTTTATAATATCTTTTATTGTACAGCATAATATTTGAATTAGAAAATAAATTTTTAATTCCAAATGTGAATCAATTGTTTCAAATTTCTGTTTATTTTTGTAGTATTGTGTTAGCTTAAAATTTATGTATTATTGAAACACATTTAATTATTATGTCTAATACTTTATCAAGTCATGTATATGGATTGTTGAAATTTGAAAGTATACATTAAATTTTATCTTTCAAAATACTCTTGTTTGGTTTGTTTAAAATGTTTTTAGTGTGAAAAGTGATAGAATTTTATAAAAATGGCATGATTTAGTTTTTAATTAAAAAATTTGGTGAAACTGAATTTGTCCTAAAAAATTTAAGTTATAAATAAGATGTTTTTATGAAATAACTTAATTCATAATATAGTAATTAAAATTACATTTTGTGTAAACTAATGTACAAAACTATATTTTTTACAATCGAAAATACACAATATTAAAAATAATTTTGTATGAATTTAACAATTGTGGTTTCATGTCAAACATATGTTCTTTTTTTAAAAGATGCATATTTTTTAAAAGTTTTATACTAAATTTTTTTTAAGTAAAATGTAGTCTCATTAACAATAATTCTTAAATTTTGAATAGCTTTCAGCTCTACAAGCAAAACTAAAATGAATAATTTGATAAGGATTTATAGTTTAAAGTGGATTTTAAGCCACTACGAGCATTCACACTTAAATTATAAATGGTTGACTAAATTGGAGAAAGGAGCAATTTATGTTTAGATGACAAACTTATGTAAATAAAATTCAAAATTACTAAAACACATCACAGCCTTCTTAATTTACATTTTCAAAAGACAAAATATGAAAAATATGTTTTCTCTATTTGTATTAAAGATTTAAAAATTATAAACAAATTCCACCTTGTTTATGTATAAGCATTCTATGCTCAAATTTTTTAATTTTAAAATTTGTAGAAAGTTTTGGTATAAAATAGATAAAATGGAAAAAGTACAACAAAAAAATATGATTTATTAAAATGGTAAGATACAACATTTAAAAATTGGAAAATATTTGTACATTTCATTGGCACATAGTTAAAAAAATACATTTTTCATATGACACAACTGAAATGTCACACATAGTCTGTAAAATCATCATAGTCTCCTTCATCAGGAGGCTCACCAAAGTTTTCAGCTTCAGCATTTTTACTTTTTATCTCCTCCAAAATTTTACCACGAAGTCGTTTTATTGTCCTGAGTCTTTCCAACCAATTAGATACATGAGTGTATTTTGAAGATTGTTGTCTTCTACTAATTATTGATGATGCAAGCTGAAATTAATATATTAATTAGCAAAAAATTCCTTAAAGATTACTCGTAATCCTAATAAAATCCTCGTAAAATCCTAATAAGATTACTCTTATAATTTGATATGTAACACAATCATAATTTAACTTACATTAGCATGCAAAGCCAATTGTCTTGCAAACAGTGGTAGACTAGCATCAGATACAGTATACGATTCTGTATGTCCGAATAAGTCCACTAATTCTATAAATAACAATGCAATATTTAGAATTAAATCAAATTACATAAGTAAATAAATTTTCTTACAAACATAATAAAATCAACCCGAGATTTTACAAACAAATTAAGAATAATACACTTATATGATGTTCAATTGCATGAATAATGCTATTATATAATATTGATTAGATAAGGCATTGTAATTTTATGCATCCATAGTTCTACTGAATTTAATTTTTTCCTTTAATAAAGAATTTAAATTGAAAAGATTTTTTATTAGTTAAACTGGAAAGCATTTGAAATTGTTGATCATAAAACAAATATCCATTATTTATTATACATGATGATTTAAATTTAATAATAAAAATTTATAGAATGATTAATACTGAAAAGCTCTTATATAATTCCTTAAAATTTTTTACATATAACAGATGCTTAAATCAGGTTTTAGAAAAGGACTATTTCTCACAAATAAAAAGAGGGTAAATCAATATTCAGGATTTTTTGGAAAAAATAAAAAATGTTACATTATTCCAGTTTGTAGAGGTGATTTTAGAACTTAACCCACAAAAAGTTACATTTGGATATTTGTGAAATACAAAATAAATAGAAATATTAAAAACAAGATTTGATAATATTTTCACAGAGAATACATTGGACTTATAATTCAATGCATAGATATTCTATAAAAATCTTCTTTAAAATTAATTCCATTTACAATTTATTTCACAAACTTTGATTCTTAAAGTTGAGGGAATTTTATTCAACTTTACATTTATCAAAAGTAATTCTTGCATACCTGAAGTCATCAAGCAAATTTAGAAATCGGCGAGTTTTTAAATATAATTTCAGTCTCAAAAATATTTTACAATAAATTAAACAAGAATAAAAAAAAATCTCACCTTGTGACTTATGTTGCACTTTTACAACATTACTGTTGAAATCCTCAGGTTGAATAATAACGCAAGCATTTGTAACATGTCCCTAAAATTAAAATATTTATTCCATGAAAATGTAGAAATAAAAATTGATTTAAGACTAATAATTGTTTCCACAGCAACTTATAAAGAATATTTTTATACAAGTTCCCATATTTGACTTTCAGATAAAACGGGACTGTTCTACTGTGCCTTCTTGTAATAACTGATAAATTTTCATAAAGTTGATGTATTATTGCCATCTATGTGAATATATTGTCAAATAATGCATATAGTAATAAAACTAAAAACTATTGGCTCTCTTTCTATCTCTCTATATATACACATATAATTAACAATAAATTTATAAATGATAATCTATATTAATTTCTTATTATTTAGCCAGCCAAATTTTTGTCCCAGATTCAATTGAGAATAATATAAATTCTATTCCATGGAGCCAAACTATTGGTCTTTGGCTAATTTATAATAAAAGCAGTGTTGCTTTTTAGTACTTGCAATTAACTTAAACCATAATTAAAGTCGATTTGAAATCTTTGTAAAGATTCTTACTTCAAAAAATTGATTTAAATGATTTAACATACCCCTCCAAAACATTTCCTGCTTTAAAAAAGGAGTCTTGTGGCTTTTTTCTTCATTTAAAATTGTCATCATTTAATAACATAATCACTGAGGGTAGAGAAAAAAATCCTCTTTAATTCACATTCATAGATTTCTATAGTGATTTTTTTAAAATAATGATATAGCCTTTCAAATTTTTGAAAACTTACTTTTACCCACTGAAATGCATTGTTTATATTTACCTGAGTACATACATACTTTCACAACAGTGCAAGTGAGCCCTGGACTGTATCTCAAGATGAATAAGTTTGGAATACTTGCATATCACTAAACGCCTTTCAATTTTGAATTACATTCAGGTGAAAATGTCATACTTAAACAGACATCCTCCTCTCTACATTCATGCTAAACCAGCTATATGCCACTTAATAAATGTACTGGAATGTGGATGAAAAGAATCTCGATTTAAATATTTAATAACTTCATAAAAGGAATTTTTTGACATTTGATTTGTTTTTCTGCTGCTTTATTAGTGGAACCTCTTTTTTTTCAGAGCAAAACACCATTTTGAACAAAGCTAAATAATTAAATATTTTTCTAAATCGCATTTTTGTTTTGAAAGATGTATACATGTTTTCCACAGGAAGCTACAGTTCACTAGTTTAGAGTTTAAAATAATTCTGAAGGACTGGAACCATTTTATTTGTAGAAAAGCATGTTCATTATAACACTTTTCTAACAATGAAATAGCCCCAGTGCTTCCAAATAATTTTACATCATAATCACGAAACTTGTTAAATCAAAGACATTTAAAAATAAAATATTTTTTTCTAAAACTAGAATTATCAGCATTAAATATAAGAAGCTTAAATTATAATAAATCATGGATCTTTAAAGGCTTTTGGAATACTCACATATCATTAAACACTACAGTCATTATTAGTATTATTTTTTTTTCTTCAAAAGCAGTGAAAACTTACTAGATCTAGACCAGACTAGATAATTTAATATTTAATTTCTAACGAAGTGAGTTCAAGCATAACCTTAGAAATATCACGTTTTATAATTAAGATATAAGATTAAATTTTTTAAGTCCTGCAAAATAAAAAAATTAAAGCATTATCCTACAAATTTTTAAAAATTGTGTGTTATTTCTTAAGATTATTTTTCACATGTTTCTTCTTAACAGTTATAAAAAATTAATCCATTACTTTAATCCATGATTAAAATTTATTCTATTGATAACAAAATGATTGAAGACTTAAAACTACCATCTAGTGCTGTTTAGTCTGAACTAAATATTACATATTTAGTTCAGACTAAACAGCACTAGATGGTAGTTTCGTAGGATCTATCAAAATTATAAATTTGCACATGTATGTGAAATAGCTCATGTTGAGGGGAGGAACAACAATATATATTTTAAAAGAAACACAAAGCAGGCAGATTATGATAGTTTCCACTTGTAGTTCTTTTAGAAAGTAAAAGATATCATTTTTATTTATTCCATATAAAAATTATCAAAACTTAAAACTTTTTTAAAAATTTTTCAAAGATTTTTCATAACCTAATTAAATATATTTAAATAATTATTTGTTCAGCTTTACAAAATCAGATTTTGTTCATTAAATTATAGGGTAAAATAAAAGATAGATGCATAATAATGGATTTTATTTCTGCTAGTAAACAAACACCATGCAAAAATTTTCACTCAATAAGTAAACTTTTAAAACAACTTTAAAAAACTATAGATTGATTTCAACTTTTGCGCAATTAAACATTTTTTTAACTCATTGTGTATTCATAAAAGTCAAACATTTTTATATATCGTAAAATAAAGTGAAAAAACATAAAATTTTGAATAGAATTAAATATTCAAAATTTTATATTATAATGTTTAGAATAATATATATATTATTCAAAATATAAAATAAGAGCAAATAATAATTAGAAAGGATTCTTTTTTTAAATATTAGTTTTAGTTACTATAAAAACTACATATAATTTTTCCTATTAGATTATACTACAAAACATATCAAAGTTGTAGGATTTTTTTTAAAATATTGAAGAACATTTAAAATTAATATTTAAAATGAAAAAGATAAATTTAAATTACTCTAATAGTTGATTGTTTGAACTCTTCTCCACTTGCATTATACACAATCATAACACAATCATTTGCAATGTGTTTCTTCTTTTCATTTCTATTTGGATCAGATTCCTTATTTGGCATGAAAGTTGCAACATGAAAGACCACTGTAATGACACAGTAAGAAATTTGTTAAAGTTTATAATAAGTATTTAAAGAAGTTAAGATAAGTAAATACATAACCAATGACAAACCAATTAACTTATTTGTAATAAGAAAAATTAAGCATATTTAATCTGTAAAATTTAGTAATATTTGTTCTGAACAACAATGAGAAACGAGCATTGCTAGGATAACACAGAATTTCATTATAAAATCAAAATAATGTAAATATACAGCACATCATTTATTTAAATGACTTCTAAAGTAGTTTAATTCAAAATCATATAATTAAATGTTAACTTTTATAAATATATAGACTCGGTATATATTACATTGTAATGACAATATTTATCAATGGATTCTTTTTAAACCTCTAGGGTGCAAATTTAAATTCTCTTTTATTGACAAACATCTGAATAAATAGAATGTAAAAGTTTCTTACTAACTTTAAGGTTTAAAAAAAAAATAATGATTTTTCAAAATAAATTTTGAAATTAAATGATACAAATAATGAGCCGATATAAACAAAAAATAAAACTAAGAATTTCATGGTATAAAGATAATTTTTAGCCAGATTTTTCGAATGCTAAACATGAATTTTTTAGCAGGAATTATCCATTCAATTATAGAGTAGTCATTCAAATATTTTAAGAAAACAAGTTAAGCTTTTGGATAATAATTAATAAGAAATATTTGCACTTTTCAGTTAGAAAGCATTTTCATTATATTTAATCAAATTCTTATGATGAATTTCTTATTAACAAAGCTTGAGTTCATATTCAAATATAAAGATATTTTAATTTCCAAAAAATGATACTAAAGAAAATTTAAAAAAATTAACATTAATGTATTTTTGCTTCAGAATTAGTCTTAGTAGAATAGTTCAAACTTTTTATAAATCCAGAATTTCAGGTTTTTAAATATTAATAATAGCTTTTCCAAACAAGGATGGAGTTACGATGTTAAACGCTATCAACTATTAAGCAAATTGAAAACAGTTCTAATAGCATTTAATTTTTAGTTATGCTTAGTAAACACATTAATAATTACACCTTTAACAGTTTTATTAAGTTTAAAAATATTTTTATTTTACATTTTCTTCCAGAAAATAGTCACGTAATTCTTTAAAAATTGTAAGTTTTGAAAATTTGTATATAAATAATAGATAGCTTAATTACATAGTACATTTCAAAATATATTAACATTATTCATTATATTTACATTAGTATGAAATTTAAGTACAAAAATTTAGATGCAAAAATTAATCTATGAAAACTATTAAATTCAATTTGTGTGAGAGAGCTTCAATGACTCAAGTTTCTTTTCATGTTTAATGAAGAATCCATTTTTTATTTTAAAATGCAAGTTTTTCCAAAAATTTTCTTTTAAGACTCAGACATAAATTATAAACAAACTATATAATGCTCAATACAATATTAACAAATATAAAATATCCCTTAAGCTTTTTACATTTCACTTAAATTTATATTCATTTATATTCACACACACACTTAAATTTTATTCAAATTGATTTATTACAGGTATTTAACAAGTTATTAAATCATTGAAGATGGTATTTGAGATTTCAGCTAAAAAAAGTGATTTAGGATTAAATTGTTAACATTTAGAAAACTAAATTGATTTTTTCAATTCTTCAAATTTAGCAGTTTAATGAGTGATTTCCCTTTCTCAAAACAGAAATCAAATCAATTTTATCCAATTGACATATTTTAAAATAAACAGTAATTGTGTATTTCTTTACCAATATGTAGTAAGCTGAATTGGTTTATTTATTGATTTAGAGTCACTTTTTGTACTAACTGAACTGTCATCTACCAGTAAAAATACGTGTAAAACAAAATACAGTATATTATAGATTATTCATTAAACAAATAAACTATAATGAAAGGTAAAATAAATAAAATCTTATTTAATAATTGTTAAAGAACTGGTTTTTGTTAATGTGTGTACAAAACTTATTTTCTGGCATTTTATTTCAAAATAAAATTTCATAAAAAACAATCTTTTTAACAAACTTTTCTACATATTACAAGTGTTTTGTTTTTATAAAATACTTGATAACTGTAAATATTTTGTGAAAAACAAAATACACAAGTCAAAACAATTACACCATTAAATTTGCTTTTTTCATTAGTATGTGAGGCATATTTAATAATAAAAATAGTACATTATCTTACAAAATATTTTCAGCAAAAATAAAACTTCAAAATAAAACAAGGAAAAATGAAATTTTACGACTTAATTTCAATATTTACAAACTACAGCTGTAGTTTTGTATTATTATTGTTATCAAAAAGAGACATGCTCAAAAATTACAATTATTACAAATGACTTATACTGCTTAGAAAGTTTTATTTTATAACAATTAAAATAGTCAACTTACAGCAAGATAAAATTAGATTCCTTTTGGTTTTACATTTAAAAAGAAAATATTTTTTCTGAGAGAATTTTCCAAACTTTAATTTAGTATTATACTTTCTTAGGCAAATGTGTGCTATAATACATCTAAAATTTAAAACAAAGTTTTTTAAACTTGTATGGATACATCAGTTTAATAGAGTCCCATCACATACTAAACTTTGCATTTCTCTCTCTCTCTCTCTTTTTTTTTTTTTTAAATCAAATTCAATTATTTAGAATTTTTAGAACAAGGACAATTTCCAAAATTATTTTCCCCTTTATAATTTTTTTACTAAATGTAAACAAACTAAAAAAACATTAGATAAATTTTTGATATCATATTAAGAAAACAGCTAAGCATATTTTCAGAATTTAAGAGGTTTTAATTTTATACTTGATAGGTCCTTACTTAGAACAATTTTTTGGCACATAGTTTGTAATACATAATAGCTTAAATGTAAGGAGTTTTAATTAATCAAGTAATTAGAATTTCTTAATTTTTAATTTAAAAATTTAAACAAAGCTCGATAATAATGTTTAATTTATAAATAAACTATTTGAAATAATGTATTTTAAAATTAATGAAGTAAGAAAATATATTTTAAATATATTACCTTGCATGACATCATCATGCCATACAAAAGTGTATTTCCCATCTTCACCTCTTGTATCTAAACCACCCAGATACGTTGTATGAGGATCAGTATCAGTAAGTTGAACTAGTTCGCCTAGTCCGCTCAGAAAAGTAACGAACCTTGGAGAACCAAATGTATTGCTTAAAATGGCAACTTCATTTTCAGCCTGATGTAAAATAGTAAAACAAATACAAATAATTTAAGCATAAGTTGATAAGACATGTTCCAAAACAGTAAAACTGAATATTATTAATTTTCTAGTTTTTATATTTATGATTTTAAAATTCATTATTTTCCCATAATATAAGTTTTCCACTGAAAAAATAAACTAAATTGTTTCACAAAATAATATGGTAAATATATTACCTTGCATGAATAAATGCAAATTAAAATAAAGTGGGTTTTTTTTAAAAAAAATAAATATTCAGTAGATCAAGACAAATTATTTATATTTCTTAAGTATTATAATATGTAACAACCATTAATTTAAGTGATATTTAAAAAATGTTTTTATCAAGACTGATTAATGTATCAATTAAAATGTGTGATGTTAAATAATAAAATCAAAGACACATTTTAAATTTTACTAGTCATTATATTTTGAAAATTCATTATACAAACTACCTTCTATTCCTTAAGAAAATAAGGTAAATGCTTTGGAATTAAACATTCATTATAACTCAAACATTCATTAACATTCATTATAACTCTTTGGAATTAAACATTCATTGTAAAAATTTATATTTATCTTGAAGGGCTTTCTAACTTTTATATAACATGTTTTCAAGGGGGGGGGAAGAAAACAAGATACTGTAGTCAGACACACATACTGAATATTTAATAAAATCATTAGTAATATAGTTTACTTACTTGGCCAGGGCCAACATAAATAACACCAATTTTATGAGTATCATATGGTGGTATATGATCCAAGACACTTAAAGCCCTATTATTAGCCTAAAACAAATAAATAAAAATTAAAATATAAGATAGCAAAGTCTATTAAAAACAATACTATTTTTTAAAGTATTTTACTTACTTCAGTTTGTAACAGATGAAGTGGCTTATGAGCTGAACCCCCGAAGAAGCTCTGGTGAAATAGTTGCAAGAAAATAAAGCTGAAATAAAATGAATCAATATTGATATAAAGATTTATCTTAGAATAGTTTTGATCATGAAATTAGCCCCAATGGAAATGAATACTTTAGATATTTAATCTCAATAAAGATATGATTCCTTTTACAAAATTTTATTTTTATACAAACTCTTATTTAGAATTTTACTAGCAATAAATCTATTAATGGATTTGATTTCTTCAGACATTTGTATAAGACTTTTTAAATCTGAAAAGTTAAGTGTTATTTTTATACTTACACATTATTATAAATTAAAAAATAATAAATCAAATGTAAATCACCATCAGAAGAGTTTAAAACATTCACTATTCCAAAGATTTGGTTGATACTGTATAGTTACTTTTTGGATACAATGGCCAATTCAACAAGGACCTACAATTTAAAGTAAACTACAATGGACATAATTGTTCAATGGAACCAACAAATTGTTGAATTGAAGGTTGAAGCCTGGCTACATAAATGTCAGCTTACTAACAAATCTAAAGATCAAAAATGTCACCTTATTTTAGAGGGTTGGTCTCACCACAGTCAAGGGACAATTTAAAATTTGACATATGCTGCCCCAAAAGAAATTTATGAAAGATTAAAAACAAGTTATTATATGTACTCTTAAATACATTTTTTTGTGGATAGTTATTAAATTTCATTTGAAATGTTTCAAAATAATTTTTTTTTTTTGAAAATGTGTAAAAATAAATTTGCATTAAAAAATATACCTGAATTCATTATCAAGTCAATGAATGAATGAATTCATAATCAAGACTGAATTTAAATCAATTAGAATTATTTTAAAATTCACTATAGAATAATTTTTAAATTGCAAAGTTTTTAATTTTAGGAATTATTTAATTCATTTTACTAAAATATTAAAACAAATTATAATAATAGCATGGAATTAATACACACAAATATGAATGCTCTGAATTAAGGTAATTCAAATATATAGTAACTCCTGAATTTAGCATCAGAAAAAAAAATTTAAAATATATGGTTATATAATGGAAATTAAAGTTGTTTTGTATTGTAAGTTATTTGTCAAATAGAACATTTACATATTGATTTGACTTAATAAATATTAAAAAATATTTCAAAATTGGAAAAAGACATGTTTTGCATGATTTTCAAGGATACATATTTAATTATGGTTTCCTTTTCAGGATTCTGTAAGCATCTTTTTTAATTAAATTTAACTACATGGATTACTGAAATATATTAGTGAAACATTAAAGTTATTGATTAAATAGCTATTTAGAGAATAAAATTATAAATAAATTCATTAATTTAAGAAAATTCAATTTATATTCACCTAGGATTCATTCCACTTCTTCTGCTTACATCTGATTGGGCAACTGCATTACCACTTGGACGTACAGGACTCATAACAGAAATAGTATGTCCTCTATCCCTGAAAGAGCCGGAAGAACTGGACTGCTCAGCTAATGAAAAATTTAATACTTCAAAAAAACATTGATAAATGTAAAAGAATATGAAAATTAGTTATTGCACATCTTTTACAATTAATATACAAATTTCTAAAACTTGTGTGTGTGGGGGGGGGGACCCTTTTATGTTCAATTTTATTTGAAACAAAAAAATTTAAGTTTATAAATTTAAGGGTGTTTAATATTTTATATATTCTAATAAAGTATTGGGTATGCTCAGCTAATCTAATATGTATGATTAGTTTTGAACAAGGATTTATTATATGAATTGTTAAGATATTTAAAAATTATAGTAGTCTAATAAAATTTTGAATTACAACTAGAGACTATACATAAGTTTTAAAATTATTTAAGATGCAAAATATGTTATACAGAAAAATAAGTATTCTTAAAGTCAAGTAAAAATCAAAATCGATGTTGATTTAAAATTTTATTATGTAATTAAGTTTCCGTTTGATTAGTTCCTATAAGTTTTGTTAAATAGAAAAGATATGAAAAGTATTATTTTGTTTTTATTATCAATTTTAACAATCTTTGAATAGAATTTTAAATGTTACTATTACAATTGTAATCTTCTAAATATTTTATTTATAGAATAGTTGTATATTAAATATCTGAATGATACACAAGTTTTAAATCATCTTCTTTCTAATTCTTTGATCTGGATCAGATCAGGTCAGATCCATGACTGCCTCTGCCATCAAGGAGGACCAGGATTGTGCAGAAGGTCACTCCATGAAAACCAATACATTTCAGTAAATGTTAAGGACTGGCAGTGACAAGTTTCAAATAAATTAATCTTTGCATACTACCTACTTACTTTACAATCTGAACCAATGCTTCTAGTTCGATAAATTGTATAAAATTTAAATACAATTCAACTAGTAAATGGGATTGATAAATAAATACGAAAAAATAGTTTTTCAAAGATTTAGAGAAATGCACAATAGAATACATTTTTTGATTCACAAGAATTTTAAAATGACTGATTTTAAGTTAGTCAAA
This sequence comes from Latrodectus geometricus, assembly GCA_026290005.1. Lineage (NCBI taxonomy): Eukaryota > Metazoa > Arthropoda > Arachnida > Araneae > Theridiidae > Latrodectus > Latrodectus geometricus. Next base: position 105,110 of record JAPDSC010099817.1, on the reverse strand, counting down.
GCACAATTTAAAATGCTTGGATAAAAAAACTAATGGAAAACTTAAAATTATAAGTACACAATATTCTTGTAAAAATGTTCAATAATGGAATATTTATAATCTTGCAAACAACTTTCCCATAATTCATCAAAGAAATCATTAAAATATTCTGAACATAAATATAAGACTGTTTAAAGAAAAGAATTCATTTCATTGTCACCAAATAAACTGAAACAATTAAGAACTTTTCTAAGCTAATTTAAATATTTTGAAATAACATAATTATTTTGACATACAAGAAATATGATCTTATGCTCAAAGTAAAAAAAAAAAAAAAAAAAAAAAAAAAAAAAAAAAAAAAAAAAAAAAACAAAAAAAAAAAAAAAAAAAAAAAAAAAAAAAAAAAAAAAAAAAAAAAACACTATAAAAGTAATATTCAGTAAAAACATTTTTTATAATTCATCATTTCATTAAAAACAAATAATGTGTCAATGAAAAATATTTAAATCTATTAAACTAATAAAATGAAGGGGGAAAAAACGCAATATAAATGTAAAGGAAAAATTTTTATAGTGTAAAGGAGAAAATGTTTTTCATAATCTTGTTCATCCTAACCCGCACTTTACCATCTTGAAATTTATTTTCAAGAAATACAGTAATTTTACGAATGAGGATGATGTATTTGAGAAGAGTTAACAGTAAAAATAAAAAACATTTCATAAGTAAATTAAGCAAGAAATTTCTTAATTTCCCATACACAAGTGAGCTAGTTTTGGAAACTAATTTTCATATCAAATCTGAAACATAAATAATAATATATAAAGAATATATTTTACAGATTTGGAGAAGAAATTAATAGTTGACCATACAAACATTTACAATTAAATATTATAAATAATTCAAGGGTGTATAGCACATATTGACTGAGTGAGAGATATTATTGATAGCTTGTTGACAATTTGATTTTATGTCAAATTTTGTGTTAATTTAAAAATCTGACAAACAAAAATATATATTCCAGCAACATAAAATTCAAGTAACTTAACAATTGGATAGTAGCTTAGTAATGTATTAAAAGTATCAAAAGGATGCTCATTACTTAAGAATTTTTTTATATCAAGGCAAATTAACATTGTGGGCTGAAAGCAGAAGGGAGAAAAACCAATTATAGGTAATAGTTTTATCAGAAACTTTTATTTCATTCTTAAAATATTTTCAAAGTATCTCAAAAGTTTGAAGGAAATAATGGCCTTGAAAATAAATTACACAGCAACTATTAAAGCTAAAATGCTCTATATAAAACAAATTAATGGCATTATAAAATTATACTCATGTATAATTCATATTTTGTAAAAATTTATGCTTTTAAGTTTCAAATTTTATTAAAACTTGTGTATAATTCAAGTATTTATTTCCTTTTAAGTCTCTATTATAAGATTAAAACTAAATGTGTATTTTATTACATATTTTATTCTGAAATTGCGAATTAGTGTGTTAATGTACTTATTATTTATGTTTTAAATATAGATCGATTAAGTTTATCATGATACATTTTAAATTTTAGACTACAGTCATCACAAAATCTGGAAATTTAAACAAGCATTTATTACTCAAACACTATTTTTTTTTCTTCACAAAATAGAATTCTAAAATCATTATAATACTTTGATGCAAAGTTACAGAGCTTAATTATTGGATTCAATATCAAAGTTGAAATTCCAATAACATCAGTCATACATATAGTAAATCATGATTACTAATACAAATTTCAAATGCCGAATGGAGCAATTTTTTCAACAGATATAAACTTAATCTAATAATTACAATTTATCAGATAGTATTTAAGAAATTTTCAATACATATGAATGAATTTTTTATATACTACGCATATTTTATTAAATACAAAATACTTTAAAAAAAAAATATAGTTTAAAAATATTTATACAAAATATATTTTTAAGCTATTCTTTATTTAATATAAAATGACACATTTTATACAAAATATTGTATCAACTTTATGTAAAACTAATTAAAAAATAATTACCATCACGATGAAATTCTATAGGAGCAGAATGAACACTTTCTTTTGCAAACTGAAGTCGCCTTTCAGAGCTTGTACTTGCAGATTTATTAGCAGATTTAAGGTTCAATTTTAAGTTTCGCTTTATACTAGACTTTTCTGAAAAAACATCAATATTTATAAATTGGGTGGGAAAAAGTTATTGATAACAATTTGACATTTTTCTTATATACAACACTGTAAGTCTTTAAATTGATTCCAATTATCAGGCATTTGGTTATATGGAGTATATACTAAAGATGAGGTATAGTGAGCAAAATTGAGGTTTAATAAAAATATTTAAAGCATTAATTTAAATTAGAATTAAGCTTATTTTAATTTTAACAACATTTTAGAGAAATATGACCATCTCACAAAAGAAAATAAAATTCATCCAAAAATTTGAGAAAACATTTGAATCTATGAATTTATTAAAATATTGCTTAAAAAGGAATTTTCATCTGCTTTCTCTTACAGTACTCCACCAATTAAAAATTGAAATTAAGAAAAAGGCTTTTAAAACCTATTCGCTATTCAATTTTTATCAATTTTAGAAATAAGTAAGATTCTTAAATATTTTTTTAAGTACACACAGGAAGCAATAAAAAAAAAGTATTATAGTTGCCAAGTTAGAATTAAAAGATATTAACAGTAATTTATACTATTTAAAAAGCATACTGTTTAACAGCATTACCTTCCCTGATTCTTGATAATTTTCTAAATTATTCTGTACAAATATAGATTTATATAGTTTATTAATATTTACCAAATTTAAATTTACGCCAAGATTAGTAATTGCTAAGTTTCAATTTTATACAAAGTCTAACATAATAAATATTAGACTTTGTATAAAATTGAAACTTAGCAATTACTAAGAAGGTTAAATTTTGTAACATTTACAAAGATTTCCTAATAAAAGTTAGTAAATAGAGAAATAAAATTTTTGAAGAAATACAAAATTCAGATAAATGTCTAACTTATAAATGCAAGCATATAAGCATATTAAAAAAACTATAAGCATATTAAAAAAAATAAAAAGGAATTCTTAATTTTATTTCAAATTAATAAAAACTGATAATTAGGATACAGATGGGAAATTTAAAAAATGTATGAACTACAACAAAATATCTAATCAATGCTTAATACTACATAAAATATTTCTTACCTGAAACAATATTGAAAGTCTAAATTTTTCCACTAGCATTAAGTTAAAATTTTAAGTTTTCAGATATTTTAATGATTAGCAAAATAATTAATTTTAATACCTATAATATGCTGGAAGATTTTGAAAATTGATTTGAATTTGACTTTTATGGTGAAAGGATTCAATTTGATTATAATGAAATTTTCTAGACACTGAAATTGTTTGTCTCCACTTATCAGGGCATTTACGACTAACTACAAGTGAATTTCATTTCTAATCATATGTAAAAGAAATTGTGTATAGTATTCATCAATAAAAGCAAAATATTATTATTAAAAAAAAAAAAAAAAAAAAAAAGAGAGAGAGAGAGAGAACACAACAAGGAAATAGAAAAATTTCTTAGAACATTTGAGTAAAAAATTAAAAAAGTTTTAGTTTTAAATTGAAGATAGATGTTAGCTTGCCTTTTTTATTATCAGAACCTTCATCCAATTTTAAATTTTCCATCTTTGCTTCAACTGATTCAGCAGAATCTTCAAAAACAACATCTTCCTTTCCTTTCTGAAGAGATTCTAAGTTTGCCCATCCAGTATTCATGTCTGGACTGGAGTTAGTTCGTCTCATAGGAGGAACAGTTTTCTGACTAGGGACTATATCAATGCCTCCTTCACAAAGAGTATCACCTATAAATCAAATTATTGAAAATAAATTACATAATTAAAGCATAGGTCCTCATGTAGACATTTAGAGGCAATTATATACAAAAAAATCAATATTAATCTAACTTAGCTTTTACATTATAAAAGGAGTCACATCCATAACAGCAGAGATTGGATTGTACTATTTGAAAAGTTTAACATATGATTGTGACAAAAAGTAGGCTTTGATGCTCGTATCATGACATTAAAAACCGTTAATGTCAATTATTACTGAAAAAATTTTTTGAATGTAATTTTGTACACTAATTGTGAATAATAAATTGATAAAACTATTTACTGGAAATGTTTAAAATTATGCCCTCTTTTAAGTAAACCTTTGTGAAATTAACCTCCTGCATATAGAATGAAGATAACCACATTATATACAGATCTAAAGATCTATATGAAAACCTTTAAAATTATTAATATACAAATTTTCAGAATACTTTTTAGATAGATTTTGGATATTCAAAGTAAATTAGATGCTCAACTTGTTTAGTTAGAGATTTGATTAACAGTTGAAATTGTTCCTATAATATTTTACACTAAATTTCAAAACTTCCTTAAAAAGCATAAAAGCTGCTTTATATATTAGAATAAATTGATCTAATGCTATAAATCAGAATATTCACATTAATAAATAAAATTAAATTAAGAGCATAAATACCACTGTTGCTTCTCAAAGCAATGTTGACTGTTAGTTTGATACATAATTTTTTTTTATAATAAGTAATTAATAATCCACAAATAATTTTTATACAGTCAAAGCTCATTATAATGATAAAGGGTGATTATAATGAATGGAATTGCGAATTTTATCATTGGTTGTTATAACAGAAATGTTTTATGGAGTCATTAAGACCCTTCTATTATAACAACCAATGATAAAATTCCCAACTTTTTCCTCATGCACTCTACATTACTTTTCTTCTAATATAATGACTAACCAGAATCGTCTAACAACAACACAATTTTGGTTTCAACAAATACTCTTCTCTGTATTTTTCCAAAAAGAATTTGTTTTGAAAACTGAAATTTTAATGTATTGCCTGGATTTGTAGACACAGAAACTTCAGTGTTTCAGTTCAATTTTGATGTATGGGAGTAGTTGTGGAATTACCTAGACAACAATATCTTTCTATTAAATAATAAGAGATGCCTGTTCAGAAGACAGCGTGGAAATTCTGCTTCAGGTGATGGGAGGATTGTTAAAGAAAAATGTAAAATTTTCTTTCTCATAAAGTTAAAAGTTCATGATCATATGCTCAGGATTATTAATTGTCACACAAGTACGGATGACAGTTTAGAGAGGGAAAGGCTGCTCCCCTCAGCAAGCTTTAGGGTCTGCCTATCAAGGTTTACAATCCCTAAAAGCACATCATTTGGCATAATTAATGGCTTGAATTCAATATTTAAAAGGAAGAATTTGGTGTTAAAGTATTTGGAAATCAATCTCGTGATTGAAAATTTGAGAAGATTAAAAACTAATTATACAAATGGTGGAAAATAATGCAATCAAACAATAAATTTTTACCAATTAAAACATTTAAATTTTGCTCAACAAATTAACATTGATGTAATTGAAGAAGTTTAAAGCATTGTTTTCCTTATTGAAAGTTTTATTGAGAAAGTGGTGCTGTCAACAAAGAAAGTTGAGAAGTATAAACTAAGTTACAGTTCAGATAATATTTCAATGGCAGATGAGACTAGACAATTTTACAGGATAAAACCAGACAGATCTTTTATTTTCTAACTCAAACCAACAAGTAGTGGCAGAAACAACCTAGACTTATGGTCCTTTTGAGTGAAAATATGTCTGATACCAAACAATTTTTCAAAAACAGCATTTAATGATGGAACAAAAATAGTATTTTAATAGACAAAAGGAGATGCTTTAACAAATGTTGGTTTCATAAAGTGAGCAGAAATGGAATCTACTGCTGAAATAACTGATGAAATAATCAAAGATAAAAACTACTATGGAGAAGAGAAAATGCTTAAGGAAACTTCAAAATAAATGAAGTTTGATGAAAAAATAAATTTTGACAAATAGGCTACAATTAATTATGAGCTGCAATATGATTTCAATTATTGTACACAAGAAATTGCATCAACATTGGATGAAGACATGATGCTGAAACTCCCTAGCATAAAAACTGTTTAAAGTGTAGTTGAAACTTAAAATGTTTTCTAAAAGACACAATACTTAATCTTATTTAAATGAAATGGAAAAATATGTTTTTCAAAAGATCATTATAAAGGAAAAGACAAGTCAGATTTTTTCTAGGAAAAATGTGAATTTTTGTAAGTAACCTTTTCTTATGTTTTACAAAAAATGTTCTAGAAATAATTTAATTGACAAATTTTTTTAAGCAAAGAATAATTTTCATATTTAATTGGAATTTCATTAAAAAACAGCTTTTTCTGATTTTATAATTATGTATGTGTACATTTTTAAAAATATCCAATGTAGCAACTGCTTATCATAGACCTTTTGCTCGGAGCCACAAAGAACCGTAATATTGAGCTTTGCTTTATATTTTTTACTAATACATTTTAATGAAAAAAGAGTGAACTGTAAGAAGCAAAACGATTATTACAGCAACATTTAATACAGCAAATGGAATATTTTACAATGAAAAAAATTTGGAGTCAAATACTTAAAAAATGTATGTAGCAGAATAATCCAAGTAAACTTGTAATCAAGAACTTAAAAAAGATAAATTATGCAGCAAATCATTCACACATCTACATACTACTCAGCATTTGAGCTTTGATTTTGGAAATGATATTGAAAATTCACATTAACATGGATAATTTCATTCAAAGTAAATCAGTCCTCTGGAAAGTTTTCTTCACAAATGAAATTAAAATTTCACATGAGGAATACATTTAAAATTAAAATTTCACAAATAAAATCAAGTTATTTATAAAATTTTAAAACATACTATAATCTGATTCTGTTACAGAACAATCACTTCCTGTTCCCAGGGACTGGATTTCCTGATCTTTGTCAACTTCTTTTTGAGGAAATATCAAGGATGACAAAAGGGAAAGTGGAATATCCTAAGAAAACAAAGTTTTGTTTAGTAATCTTAAATTAGTAATATTTTAATGACGATAATCACATATTTACCATTAATATCTTGAACATGAGTAAAATATTAAGAAATAGATAACTTTAATTATTATATATTAAGAAATAGATAACTTTAATAAATACATTAAAATTGAGTAGAGTTTGACCCATAAAAAAGAAAAGAGCCAAAAACATTGGTAGTTGTGAATGTAATTCTATAGAAATGTATTAATTATAAAAAAAAATTCCTATAAAGTTCCTTCTTTTTCATTTATTTTAATTTGTATTCCTCCAAATAAAGATATTATCTTTAGTTTTACAAATAGAGAGAAAGTCAAGATTTAATGACTAAATAATTTTTTAAAAATAAAAGTAATTAAACTTTTTAAAGACTGCTAAAAGTGAGTTAAAAGCAAAAAGTGATTGTTAACTTTTCCATTAGTGTTTTCATAAAAATAAGATTG
>JAPDSC010099817.1:59349-81453 GCA_026290005.1 Latrodectus geometricus | reverse complement strand
AACATGATGAGCCAAAGCAACAATGTACTGATTAAACCTTAAAATAAATAAATTTTTATTTAATGAAGCATGCATTTATAATTTCCTGCATGACACATTAAGCACAAATCATTTACTACAGTTACTTAATTTAAAAAGAAAAATGAGATGTTATTAGATTTTGTTAATATTCATTACTTTTTACAAACAAAGAATTCTAATTTTAGGCACTTTATGGTCCCCTTTTGCACAAATATTAATTCGGCAGTGTTATTACTCCAAAAATGTTTCAAATGGACTTTAAAACTAATTATGAATCCAAAAGCAGATAATTAACTTTACACATAGTACCTATATTAATAAAAAAAGGTTAATTAATGTATAGGTAAAATAACTAAGCAAAGATATATATAAATTATGGGTTACTTATTGAACACTTATTTTTAATACTGTTAAAACAGAGAATAACAGTTATAGATATTAAACTCACAGGAATTTTTGATAGGTATATTTCAATTGCTAGGTTATGTTCTTTAATTTTAAAAATTGTTTTTGTAAATCTAAGACAGTAGAAACATAATTAAATTTATTTCTATAATTTTCAAAAAATTGTATATTTAGAAAGTTACAAATAAAAGTGAAAAATTTCACAGCATTTTTAAATCAATAATAGTATTTAATTTAAAATAAGCTAATTTTAATATGTACTTTATTGCATGGAAATTGTTTAGTACTTACTAATCATTTAAATTGAATAGTTAGTCACTCTATGGTTTTCTTATACAGAGGAGTTAATGGCTTAAAAAGTATAGTGAAATATTATAATAAGTTACTTGAAATGGGAATTAAACCTTTAAATTATTGAAGACCAAACACTTAACAATTCAATTGAGTCTTAAAGTAATCAAGATAAAGTTTAAATATTTCAAGATTAAAAAATAAATGAATTGATAAATAATGAAACAGTTTAAACAACTAAGTTGGAATTAAAAAAATTAAACTATTAAACATTAAATTTCAATTGTACTACAGTTCATAATGTATTAATATTATGAATTTATTTAAGATTTATTTAAATTTTACAGATAAGTCAAATATTTGTATTTGACTTGACACTTGAAACTAATACTTTATATTGTAAACAAATATAAAATATTTGTTTCAAGTGATAAAGTTTTCAATATATTGCTTGCCAATTTCCTTTGTGAGAAATATCAAAAATATTTTGTTTTACTATATTAAAACTTTGGGTTAAAACATAATTAAAAAATAAATTAAGCAAATTTAGAGATATTTATTTTGAAATTATGTTTAGATATATTATTTTTCAAGCAATACTTTTTACTTAATTTAATAGTAAATAAACACAAAATTCTGCATACAAAAATAAGTCTACATTTGGTTGATCTTCAATTATTTATTAAAGATTTTTTCCTAAATATTTCTTCATAAAACTCTTTAATTATATGCTTATAAGGGCTTTGTAATAAACAAAACATTTTTATGTTCAGTACTACAGTAGAGGCTCATTTTTATGATCACTTAGACAAATAGAATTCTTCAACAACAATAAAACAGTTCTCAAAATAGAAAGAAATAGAAAATATATTAGATTATTAAGATCTGGTTTTTTTTTATACCAAACTACTTTTTATTTATAAACAAAGTAATAGAGTAGAAAAAAATATTTAGGATGGATTATAAGTAGCACATATACAAAATAAGAGTTATACTTAAAAATAATAAATTTCATTTTATTGATGAAAAATCATTTTAACATCATTTAATTTTTGCCTTTAAAACTAAGTGTTTTTTCAGGCAAGATCTTAAAATCACTTCTCATCCATATGGAAAACAACTTTTGGGTTGTACTCAGAAAATAGTGATTTCAAAGCTCCATTTTTATATTCAATTTCTGAAATTTTATTTACAGTTCCACTTTTACTACAAAATTTTCTAAAGCTAAAATCATATCTGGTTTTAAATTTTTGGAGCCCACTGCTTTATGCTTTGACTTCTTTCATGTTCAGGTTCATAGGAAAGCAATTTGATTATTTAATTGACATTACCGTCATCAAGAATGTTCATTCCTCTTTTTTTTAAGCCTAGCAAGCAACTTTTTCCAATTTATAGGATGTTTTTTTCTCTACAATATTTTCAAAAGTACTTTTGTTGGCATTGCTTCCTTTTTCAAAGATTTTTACCATGCTTTTCAAAGTGTCGGGAGACTTCCATATTTTAGGTAGTTTTGTCTTATTTTTAATATTTTTCATCTACTTCTTTAATTTGGCTAATAAATATGTTCATTCTTTCAACTGATACAAATTCTCAATGTAACCGGCTCACTCTACTTTTCAATAAACAAAACATGAATTAAGTAGTTCAAATTAAATCAACTAAATAATAGAATTCAAACTAATGAAGATTTTTCCCCTATATATTTTCTTATGTTAAAAAGAAACACAAGTTTAATTAGACAAATTTCTTTCGAATGTCTGCTTTGCTGAAAGTGTTGCTTTATTCTTCAAGAATGTATCAAGATCTCAAGCATTATAATTATAATAATAAATAAAATAAATAAATATATATATAATAAAGAAATCAATCATAAAAATGAAAAATTGGAAAATAAAACTATTTGACTGAACTCAAGTTCACAAAAGAGATTTCTGAAATTTTAGTTTATAAGCGAGAATTTTAATTATGATTGTGTTTATGGTGCAAAGGTAAGGGATAGCCACTAGTTCATTAAAATGAAAATGTAAATTAGAGGTTCATGAACATCAGTGTGTACTGTATATTGGATAAAAGGCATATTTAAATGATTAATCAGATAACTAATATTCTGTTTCCTTTAATGATTATCAATAAATAAAGATAACAGAAATAAAATTTTAATATAAAATTTTTTCAGGAATTATTAATTCAACAAGCATATTATGCTAATATAATATTTAAGAAATTTATTAATAGATTTAATTGCAAACAATAAATTGCAGTAATAAGTTCAGTAGAAATATTTTTAATAAAAAATGCCAAAATTATAACATATTAAATAATAACAAAAATTATAACATATTAAAAATTTCAAGATACATTGATGTGCTATTATATTTTTAATTCTAATGACTTAAATATTTGTGTTTTAAGTAAAGCTATCACTTTTTAAATGAAATGATAAATGGAAAATAAATAACAAGGGAAAATTTATGAAGCATTTTTATCACAGAAATGCAATAAATAATTAAAAATTTAAACATTCATTTCTTTGTCAGATTTACGTGTAATTTCAAATGAAATAAAAAAAGTTTATTCCAAGAGATAATGTAATAAATTATAAAAAAAATATTTAAAAGAAATCATGAGCTTTAAAAATACAGTAAAAACAGATTTTTAGTTTAATTTGTTCAGATTTTCATTTAATCTATACATCACTATTGTTTTCTTTTTTCTATTGTTTTTCACTATTTTCTTTTTCACTATTGCTTTCTTCAAATTTATATTTTTATATAAAATAATGACACAAAAAGCCTGAAAATTCAAAAAGATAAATCAAAATTACTTACTTAAATGGATTGGTATAAGGAAGAGCTATAGCAAATATACTCATATATTGATCTTCAACAAAACTAGCATATAGGTTTGGAAGCCTAATTAAGTCTGAAATAAATTTTAAATATGTAATTATATTAAAGAAATTGGCATGCTCTTATATAAAAGGTTACAGATTAAAATAGGAATATCTAAACACCCATATGGTATAGAGAAATAAAAATTTTTTACACTTTGAAAAAATAGCAGTAAAATTAAGTTTTGATAAAAATGCAGTAAATCAATATTTGTTATACAAAAACCGAACTTCCAGCAAGCAGAACTAAACGTTAAAATTTTCAATATGCTTATAGTTTTTTTTATTTATTTTTTTTTTATTTTTTATTAAGGAGACCAGTGCTAAAGCAAGCTCAACATATAGGTTCAAATCCAATTAAAACATTTTGACTATTCAAATAAATTTAGGGTTGCTGCATTACATTTTGTGACAGATTTATCAGAATTAATCAAGAGCACATAAAGTTAACAGCTTAAGTATAGTTATCAACATTTTCCAAATTAATTTGTCAAAAATCTTCATGACTGCACAGATGTGGTAACAAATCACAAAAACAGTTGTAAATCAATAATGAGTTATGAGAAGAAATTCAGTCATTTTTCAATCAAAAAACAACTTGTCTACATTTCTTAAACAATATTTTAAGAGCTTAAGATTCATCGTTTTAAGATGAGTCATTTACAAAGGCTAAAGTATTTAAGTATGGTAAAAATTACCATATTTCGATTATAGATTCAAGTGAGTAACAAATTTGTCAGAAGTATATAAATTTTGAAAATTTTAAAGTATTTTCTTACATACTTTATATGGAATAGATTTTTATAATACATACATATTCAAAATAAGCTCAAGACACAATTTTTATATTTTAAGAAACCTAAAAAATTTTGAATTTTAGTAAAAGTCTGAATTATTAAAAATCAAACGAAACGCATAAAGTGAAGAAATGAAAAAATTTATATTTGCTACATATTTAAGAATTTGATAGATTTTCAACTAAATGAAACAAGCAGTCATATGATTTTTAGACATGGTATTTTTTTTATAGGGGTATTCAAATTTGAAAGTATCAAGTAGAATTAATAATAAAGTGGTAAAAGCTTTTGAAAAATGTTAATATTAACAGCATAAATTTATAAACATACAATTGTTAATATTAATAGATATTATCCCTCTAATATAAGTCAACTAATACTTTTAATTATAAATTCCTAGATAAATATATAGCATATATTCCATAAAATAAAAAAAGATTAATTGTATCATTTGGATAACTTATTTAGTAGAAAAATATTTTTTCATTTTAACCCATGAAAAAAATTGCCAAATACCTCCTTTTCTGGTAAGAAAAGGTACTATTTTGTATCAAGTAAATAATTCAATATTGGACTCTACTAAAAAAAATTAAATGTTGAGTAATTTTTCCAGAGTAATTAATATTCTTTTGCAATATGGAGAGGAAATTGGCAATTGAGGTGTCAATTTTGTTACATGGACTTGTTTATAATTATGAACCCTTTGGTTGAATTTACAAATAAACAGAAATTTATTAGTTATAACAAAGCAGCAGTAATTTTGCAGACTGCTGCTGTTTACAGGCTAAGGGACAAAAATTTAAAGTAACAGAACCAATTTTTTTTTTTTTTTTTTTTTTGAAAATAAACTACATATAATTTATTTTCAACTACATGTAGTAAGATATTCCTCAGATAAAATTATAGGAAAAAAAAATACAAGAAATTACACTTATTTATTTAAAACTTTACTTTTTTCCCCATTAAATCTGATTTAAATGTTAGTGTTAAATTATTCTATCATTTTATGTTACATAACAACTCATTTTTATTCATGCACTCTATAAACCCATTGTATTACATCAATATAAACCTGGAGAAAACTAATACAGATTGCAATTGCAAAGAAATAGACAGATGGAATATATTTTATTTGAAACATTCATTGATTTGCTGGGTAAAATATTGAATTATTAAACTAAAAATTTTAATAAACAAAATACTTACATGATAAAAATTCTAGTACAGGAACAGCAACAATAACAGTGGCAGAGATTTTTGATAATTTAAGTAACACTTCAGGCAAAAGTTTCATCATGGAATTTTGCATTTCTAACATACACAAAGATAGACCCTCCATGCAGATCTTTGCACTTCTTGACACCAAACCAGATCCCAGACATTTAATGAACACACGCTACAAAATACATACAATGTTAAATATGTGAGAAGTTTAATATACATAAAAATAAGTTAATATCACTCGGTTTTTATTGATGCTACAATTTTTACAGAGTGATAACTATAATATAAAATAAAAATGCATTTGTTCAAAAATTACTCCAATCAATTTTAGTGGTAGAAAAACTAGCCTATAGAACAATCTTTTATACAAGATTTTTTTTTTTAAATCTTCAAGAAAATTATATTGCAGTGCTAGTAATTATAATTATTCATCATAAATATGAAATAAACTTGAAATAAAACGAGTAGCATCCTAAGGGATAAAGACTTTAATGTACAAAAGCAAACACCAGTGACAACTATTTGTACATGATCTTAAAATGATTTTCCACATCAAAGTTAATGAACTTATAAAAGAATAACTTATTTTCTATGTAATAAAGATAAATACCTACAATAAACATCTGTAATTGATTGTGGCACACTCACACTTTACTCAAACAACATATAACCACTTTGAAATCATTACTTGCAATCTAATAGCAGTCACTTGTGCTATAAGGTTGCACTTTTTTACTTGAGAAGCTGGTATTGTAAATTTTTATAGAGAATATAAGAGAAGTTCTTGATATCTACCAGTCATCAATCAAGGGAATCATAATATATTTAGAAATGGTTGAAATGAATATTTTAAATTGGAATCAAGTAAAATAGATATAGGAATGGCATCTGTTGTAACAATTGTCCATTAAATCAAAGCACAATACTTTTGTTCATTCTAACTTTTGATCTTACAACTAAAGAATGAACGCTGCTATAGCTTGATATATGTAACCATTTCAGCTACAAACTTAACACTTCTATTTTGCAGTATTATAATTAATTATATCCTATGAAAGCTTATAAAGATTTTAGTTGCAATATAATAAAATAAAAATATTAATTGTTTATTCTCCAAATAAACTCTTTATTCTTAGTGAATTATAATAGTAATTTGTTGTAATAAAATTTAAAAGTAATTTTTTCCCTTTAAAATTTTCTGTTTTTAGCAGTAAATAAGTATTTAAAATGTTAGGATAAATTAAGGCAGGCCATGAATGTACTTTGTCTTCAACTGAAATAAAATTTTTAAGGGTAAAAAAACACTACATTACGCAGATTTTTCACACTATATAAATGATTCAAGATTCTTTCACACTAAATGTTTTCTTTATATTTGTTACTGAGAATGTTTAGAACTTGTTACAGAGAAACAATTTTTTTACCTGCTAATTATTTCATTAATAAATTTATTTATTTCAAATGTATTTCTTCCGGTTAATGCTGTGTGCAGATATTTCATTTTTGTATCATTTTTTTTTCCAAATATTAGACCTCTTTACAAGTAAACAAAAATATTAAAAGCTATTTCATGGTATTGCAGCTTTGAAACAAGTTAAATATAATACTATAATAAAAATATACCTGCACATGAGAATCCATTTTACTGTGATATGATGTGAGAGAAGCAATACTAGGAAATATATGACATTGAATTTCAGTACGATTAAGATAAGGAGGTGCATTTTGCAAAGAATCAGGGAATCCATGACTTCGATCATTAATCTACATAAAATTAAAAAAAATTAGCAATTAATTTACCATTTAAACATTTATGTATACTGATATGCATATTTAAATACAACTTGTGATTATACTTACCATATAACATAATGTTAAACATAAAGATGAAATGGGGCAATTTTTCAAAAGAGATTTATTTTGCAATAAATTAGGTAACTCTTTTAAAACCATTTCTAAAATTCTCCAATCTTTCTCCTGGAAAATAGTTTTATATATTTCAAAATTTCAACATCTCATTTTTAGTTCTATTAAAAATTTTTGACTTATGAAAAATTTTAAAAGTACAATAAAGATTTATCAAAATAAAATTTAAAATATCTGAACAAAATATTAAATGAAAATAATTAAAGTGTAACAAAAATACGCATCCAAATAGTTTAGCTTATTTTTCTCTACAATAATTTTTTTTCACACAAGGCCAAAATAAAAAAGGAAAACAGTTTGAAGTGAATTTCAAGCCATTACAAACAACTTACGGCAAAGATTTGATTTGAATCCATGAATGTGGAATGAAAGCCTAGAGCAACAACCATTCAATATGGTCAGCTTGGCAATTCTTATTGAAATATTTAATTTTAAATACTGATCACATAAACCAATAGATATAATCTGATAAAACAAATTTAAAAATAACTTTGCTGAAATTGATAATACTAAATTTATATTTGCTGTAAAATTGAAAATGTTGTTCAGAGTTGTCTATATTTTAGATGAAATAATACAGTAGATTTTATAAACTTTCAAATTTTTTGAAATTGGCAGAAAAACTGAGCGAAATTAAAAAAATGAGAGAAAATTAATAACAATTAATATCAATAACAAAAGGATTTAGTTTACATAAAACTTCTTAATTTTTCACTTCTGTGCACAAGTGACTTACTTTAACAAGATGAGTTTTGCGAATTTTATTTACATTAATAAATATTTTCTTCAATATAGAAGGGGTTTCTACAATGCTTTGTTTTTCTTGTAAACACATATGCTTTCTTAAAAATTAGCACACTGTTAAATAACAATTTTGAATAAATTAAGTGCTTTTAAAAAATAATTTTATTACAATTCAGTGTAGTAAGTGCTAATGATTTTCATTTTCATTTATGTAACACAGAAATGCATTACACTTACGAGGCAGAAAAAACTGAAATGCTAAAAACTAGATTATGGATCCATTATATAATGACTACCAGTGGCATAGACATTGTTAGAACATTGTTTACATGCAAAATTTATCAGTATTCAAAAATTAAGTGTCCACTTCTCAAGAAATAATGTAAATAAAAAATGAATTTCTACAGGTTGAGAATTTTTCATTTAGCACCTTTAAGAGAAAAGAACATTAGTCTTCTTATATTAGCAATGTAAATTTAAATGTGTAACAAATAAAGAAATGCAAAAATTAATGTGTGAAGTGGAAACAATTTACAATTAAAGATTATTTCTTTTAAAAAAAAAGTTATTAGATTATTACCTAAAAAAACAGCAATCTATTAGCTATTTTTTAAAATTAATGTGGATTTGTATTATCAGACATAAATTAATCCAAGTACTACCCAAGTGTAAGTTTATTTGATAATCACAAACCAAATTTATACATTTGGTTCATTGTAGAATATATAAAAAAATTTAAAATTAAGTCCCAGGATGATAGAATATATAGAAATTTCCAACAATTAAAAAGTCAGTTCATTGAAATCAAAGAAATATTTGGAATTGCAACTCTAATTGAAAAATATAAATTGGAGATTAACATAATAGTATATTTCACCTAAACTTACAGATATATTTGTATAATGGAGTAAATATTTTTTTAAAAATGAATAGATATAAGATCAATTTATGCAGTATCCTTGATCTATATATGCAAATTGATTTTTATAGTTCAAAATTAAAATAATCAAATTTATGCAACAAAATTTCAAATAAGGTCATCTTTCCTTTTTAAAAAACAAGAAAACTATAGGAATTTTATTGTGGTTTGATCTGTACTTTTATCCTATTATTTTGTTTAAGAAAATAGGTATGGAACTTGTGGCTTAAAATGGATTCATAATTATTTCTTATACTAATGCCTAAGATGGAAATTGAGCCCATTGTTTAGCTAAAACTATGGCACTGATCATTCACTTATCAGTTTGACTTTAGTTGATTATGCTTTATATGGATAACTTTTTATATTTGTAAAAGCAACTGATATTAAGTTATCTCTTTTACTTACAATAAGAAATTATGGTACATAGCAAGTACATTAAAACAATCAGTATTAGTAATCATCCAAGAATTTTACTCTTGAAATAGAAAAGTATAATTTCTGGAAAGACTGTATTGGCTTGAATGCTTTAACTTAGAAAAGTGCAAGGAAAATTTTAAAATTGATCAGAAATGCCCCACTAAGTTAAATTGTAAATAGCATTGAAATTGCAAAACTTTGCCTCATGAATTATGATACATTACTCATGAAAAATACAAAAATTAAAATTATAGGTTATAGATGTTAAATTACGTGTTTAAAATTATTCTTACATTTACTTACTAAAAAATTAGCCACATGCATTATGTACATTCAGTTACAAAGAGTAATATTATGGATTAAAATGAAAAGTAAAATTATATATTCTTATAAAAAAATAAATAAATTGTACATCATATCAAGCTAATAAAATCTGAATTTTTACAACATGGAAATAAAGGTTTCGATTTTAATTTCCTGATTATTCTAATTAAATTCTGATTTAATTAGATAAATCCAAGTTTGGCAGGCTGTTACATCCATCTTTTTGCTGTATCACTTCCACCTGGAGGTATAATTTCAACATCTTTAAGACATAATGTTTCTTAATAAATTTTTGAGGCAGTTTCTGGTCATTTCATAAAGAGCAGAAAAAGTTTTTAAATGTAAAAAAATTATCAATAAAAAATGCTGCACTATTAGAAATGTTATTTTTAAATATTTAAATGGTGCAACTTGTTTTTTAGGAAATTAGTTATTTTCATGAAATCACTAGCAAAGTTAATATTTTATATTCTTCAGTTTATACATCAAACTTCACATTCTTTACACATTTAAATGAACACATAACAAAACTTTATTACAAAGTTTCACTTATAATAAATATACAAATTCATAATAAAAATATAAATTTTCAAAAAATTTTCAAAAATCAGCATTTAAGCTTCACTTAAATGCTGATTTTTGTAAATTTTTTGAAAATTCATATATTTATTATAATGAGTGATTTATTCCTGTTTTGTTCAAATAAATAAACAAATAATGAACAAAATTTTTTTGTCAACTTAACATTTCAGCAACACAACTTTTTTTCATACAATTAAATTAAACCCCACTAACAAATTAAGATTTATAACTATTTTCAGATGTTAAATAATTAAATTATCAAACAAACTTTTTAACCTAATTATTTAACATCTGAAAATATAAATCTTAATTTGTTAGAGGGTTAAATTTAATAATTATTTTGCTTTTATTGCATGGAAGATAGATTATCAAACAAGCTTTCTTAATCTATCTTCCATGCAATAAAAGCAAAATAATTATTACATAAAATTGTGAAATATAATTAAATATTTAAAATTTGGTAAACTATATTTTCTTGTTCATATATTTTAAGAATTGCTTTAAGCTCATTAAAAGATTTTCCAAACATCAAAATGGTTTAAATACTTTTACAAATTTTTTAAAATTTGGAAATAGAATAATGAATTAAATATCCAATTCTGTAGTTTTTGAATATGAATACAAAAAATAAAATTCAGAAAATCTCCATTTTAGAAGCATATGCAAATACAGAAGGATACAATTTTAGTATTTTCTAGTTTTCATAATTTTCTACTATATTATATTAGAAAAGACGATAAAAAATTTACGCATGTAAGTATGATAATGTATTTTAAATACTCAAAATATTCATTATTTATATTTCAATAACTCTTAAGAAACAAGAATAGGTTAATAACTAAAGTTAAAAAAAAATCTTACCTCTTTTAAACAAGTAACTATAGTTTGAAAGGCTTTTTCATAATTCAGATAACTTATTGGAAGTACTGGTAAATATGGTGAATTAGAAGAAGAATCAGTTGAAGTTGCAGGAAGGTTATAAGGAGTAGGGTTGTTTTTCTCACTAAAACATCAAATTAAAAATTTACTTAAAAAGTAATGCAAAATATGAAATTTCAGAACTAATTTTTTTTTTTAATCTAGAAATTCATAACATAAATATATTGCATTCTTCTAAATTAAAGGCTCACCCAGCATCAATTAGAATAAAAACGCTATATTCCATCTTGCCATTTTTCAAAATTCCAACTTGTTTTTTCTGATTACAACGTATATGCAGAAGGAAATCTATAATCTAAAACGAATTTAAAATTAAATTGCAAATAGCAAGTTTGATAAAGTCTTCAGTATCACATGATATTAGTTAAAAATTTCAAAAGTTAAGTTCTTTACAATCAAATTTCAAAAGTTAAGTTTAATTTTACATGTTAAAAACAGAACAATAATTAAAGTTATTTCAAAAGCAACTGTTAGAACCACTACCAACAGTTTGCAATTTGACATTTGTGCAATGAAATTTTATTATAGAAGGTAAAAAAAGGATGTCTTTTCAAGAAGGAAAAGGAAATATTCTACTCTAAATAAATTATCACCTTTAATATTTATATAAAATTTAGAATTAGAAAATATATTGCGAGTCCTAACTAAATAAAAATTTTTTTGAAGTTTTACATTTCTGTAAAGTAGACAGAATTTAAATATTTTTGCAAAGTAAAATAATATTATAACTACAAGACTAATAATTTCCCGTTATATAAATAAATGTTGAAATAAAATATACTTAAAATAACTTACAAGCTTACGTATTTGTATAATTTCTTCATAGTAGGATAATTTATTGTAGTGTTCTTGAATATGATTGATTAACATCATGAATGTATCAGGACAATGGTTAGGGGGCATCATGAATAATTTTTTCTAAAAAATGAAATTTTTCATTATACTTTGCAATGTCAATTAAAAAAAATATAAATAAGTAAAAAAATTTAACAGATCAAAGCACTTTATATGCAATTAAAATTATATACAAAACTGTATATTTCAATTTTACTAATTTTAATTCTTATATATTCATAAAATTACTTTTTGAAGTTAACATATTTTACATTTATAGATAATTTCTACAAATAGATGAGAATTGTTTATAAATATAAAATATATCTAATAATAATTTTGTATTCTATAAATATAAAATATATATCTTAAATTAAAGCATTTTAAATAACCCTGTTTATGCAGTGATAAAAATATTTTTAAACAAATAATCTTGAGATTTTTAATGGTTTACTCAATATAGCCTGAATAACAGAATTACATGAATGAAAATCATTTTCACTTGCAAATTTATATATTTAAAACTACTGAACAAATTGTTTAAGAAAAAGATATGTTGAAATTCCAATTTCTCCAACTATTCTCATCTTAGCATTCCCTATTTACTTATCTACTGATTCTCTTAGCAATATATATATATATATATATATATATTCCCAACCCATATAAATATGTTAACATCATTCACATAAGGAATTATTATATACCCATTCAGGATGAATTAAAAATTTTTTATAGTTACATATGAAAATATTAAAGTTAGTAACATTAAAATTTTACAGCATTATTTTTTAGCCATTCTAATAAATAAGCCACTCAATATGCTGAGTTCATAGGAAGTTGCTCAATGGTCATTTTTTGCACACAAGTGCTAATTAGACCCATACCTACTGTTTAAAGTGGATTCTGAACTACTACAAAACATCCAAGTCAAAGATGGAATTTGAATTCATGAATTGTTTTTAAAAATATTGATACATAAAATTTTTTTTAATATTAATAGTTTCTTTACTATTTTATGTAACAAAATTAATCAGATAAACTTGAGCACGGATTACAGCTTTATAATGGTAAAAGAATATTATAAAATTACAAATTCTAAGACATTTAAAAATTTTAGTTAAAATACATTTAAATATAAATTAAGGGTTTTAATCCAGCAGAAGGTGTGCCCCTAACACTGACTTGGAGGTTGCATTCGGTGACTGATTATTAAAAATGAGCCATAAATTTAAAAATATTTCATTGTAAACAATAATTACATTATTTAATTAGAAAAATTAATATTCTTAAGAAAACATTTTTATTGTTTAACGAGATAAACATAAACAATTTATAAAAGTAGAATTTGTGTTTATAATAAATTCTGAACCAATATACACTTTTAATGCAAGAATAATTTTTGAATATAAAATTATTGTATTTTGTGCTAAAAATTAGTTTTATTATCTTTGGATCTTGGATCCGGAATACTTTGGCCTTTGTCAAGTTTTGGACTTTTTATTTAACAATGTAAATCTTCTGGTTCACTTGAAGTGACTCCATTGATTTTTTGGCAGTTTTATAAAAAGCATTTGCAAAGTTCATGCCTTCATATGTGGCTTTAAAATAAATACTGCTTAGTATTTAAGGAATTTTGTTTTATTTCCATATTGCTTTGAAGAATTCTTTGTTAACATTAAAACTCTGATATTTCTTTGATGTTAAACATGCAATTTAAAAAAAAAAAAAAAAAAGTTATTTCTTGGTTTTTACGGTAGGTATTTCTTTTACTGTATCTATACCTCTTTTTGTTGCATTATTAATTTAAATAATTCTGATTTTTCTTGTCAGTTCAATAATTTAATTTTTTTTTATTTGGTTTTCCTCAACTTAAAATTGTTTGAATTTTTGACAAATGTTTCCTTCTAAATCAGATTCTTGGTTATTTTTATTTACTCTACACAAAGTTACTACTTCTATCATGAGAATTGCATATTTCTTCATCAGGTTCTTCCTCACTAAATTGATCAATATCTTTTGCAGAAGATTCAACTTCGTATAATCAAATTCTCAAACATTTCAGCTTTTTTTTTTCATACTTTATTGATTTATATTTGGACACTATTCTTTAGAAATAAAATGGCAAAAATGTTATGAAAACACTTTAAAACATGAAACTGGGCTGCTTATAGAAGAAATTTTGAAGCAATACTGGTCGCACTGAGCAGATTTACACCATTAACATATGAATTCCATGAAACTATTGTTTCAAATGAAGAAATTAAAGGCAAGTTAAAAATAAAAATGCCATCAAAGGGAGTGTCAGATAAAAGAATATTGATTAATTACAGATAAATAGCTTTCTCAGGCTTTTTGATTTTCACAACAAGGGGTAACTATGCCTTATATGAATTTCAATGGGTTGAAACTATGTTTATAAAAATCTAAATTAGGGAAATATCAAAAAAAATATTTTTTGGAAGAAAATAAATTTATAAAATCTATGAAATTAGAATTAGATTTTCAGTCCTTAGAGAAAATTTAAATAAAATATGAAGTCTTAAAATTAATTGACAGTATAAAACCACAAGTACGAAATAATTTACTTTGAAAAGTTTAATTAGATTTTCAACAGCAACTCTCACATCTGCATATACTTCACTTTCTTCATAATTCTGAGAAGTTTCTTCAGCCAAATTAACAAACACTCTCATCATAACCTGAAATACAAAAAATATACATCAATATTTTCCTCTTTTGGACTCAAATTAGCTTTTCCAGATAATAATTCAAGCATAAAATTTTCAAGTAATCATATATATATATATATTTCAATTCATACTTAAAAAATAAATTGAATAAATTTACTATGACTACAAAAACATGAAAATTTTCTACTTAATAAATCAGAGAATTCAGAACAGAAAACAAATGAAATGGAACATTTTCTCCTATTATAAATTTTTTTTAAAAAACATTAAGATATGTTAAAAAGTAGAGAATTGCAATTATAATTAAAGTATCTTCTAACCTAAATACAATTTAAGTAAAAATCTAATAACAAGTTGAAAAAATCTTTTACATTTAGAATTTAGATGCCAGACAGATTTTAATGGAGTTGAAGAGAAATTTTTTTAAATGCATGTATTGGCAGAATGCGTGTACAGAAGAGTTACAAATAGTCTGAGTACAGTGGATACTAAGTAGTTTAAAAGGCATGTGAACACTTTATAAGTTATGCATTGCTGACACACACACACACACACACACACACACACAAAAAAAAAAAAAAAAAAAAATCTATTTAATGAAAACACCATCACTATTGAAAATATTACATTTAGATGAAGTGCAAGATCTTAGAACACAGGATTTTAGAAACTTTTGCAGGGAAATTAACAAATATAAACTTCATTAGCTGAAATGGGATTTTCCTTTAAAGACATTCAAAATATCAAGTAAAATGCTTGGCAATGACAGTGCTTACATAATAATACCAAACCTCAAATTGTTAGTTACTGTTAAAAATATTCAACAAGTCTATTGTATAATAAAAATTAGCCAAAAGTTTTTTTTTTAGTTCTAAAAAATTCAGAGATTTTTAAAAAAAATCAGATTCTTAGTTCATTCGTATTATTATGAGAATAAAGTTTCATCACTCATAGACAGATTTAAATTGATACAATTTTTAATATACGATTTGAATAACTATAAATTACAGGTTAATAATTATATATAATATATATATTAAGTTACTTTTCTACAATTTATAATAATAGTAATTAAATAAATTAATCTCCTTAAATAAAGACAAAAAAGAAATCTGTTTAATGGTATTTAAAAATACTTCAATGGATCAAGTAAAAAAACGGAATTTTCCAAATAGAATACAGTACTAATTGAGACCATAAAGATAAATGGAGAATAATAATAATATCAAGAGTATTTCTTAGCCCAAAAGACGCACGGAAAATTTTATGGTTGAAATTTGATTTTGCGGCACTGTTAATATTTATATTCAAAGTAGGAGCCAACTCTAATTGATAAACATAGTGCCAGCTACTTAACAAATTAGGACGAATTTGGGAATTGAAATGAAGTTATAAAAAAGGTAAAACAGACAATTTTCAAAAAACATATGTATGCCTTTTATTTACTATGTAAATTTGTACTATACAAATCAATCACAGTGAAAAACTCATTAAATATAATTTATTTCCAGGTAATATGAAAATTTCACATAGCATTTAATTACCGATTTACATATTTAAAAAGTTGATGTGAATTTTAAATGAAAGAGTAAAACTATAAAATTTTATTAAACTTATAAATGATAAACTCTATGAAAAAAATACAGTATCCCTGTTTTATATTTTATACCAAGTTAATTTTATTTCAGTTAGAGTAAAATTTTGATATACCAGCATATTTTTCTGAAATTAACATAATATTTTGTTTAGAATTTTATTTTTCAAATTGCCACTATTTAACAATACATGTGAATGCTATGAGTACACATGAAATAAATACTGAACTAATAAATTTAATATAAAATACTTTGCTTTCTTTATTACTTTAATGTTAAAAGGCAAAGAATATAAGGTTTATATAATTATTTAAGTTTTAATTTTTCTACCTTTAATATACATATATATATATATAAAACTAATTCTTAAAATTCTATTCATTACAAATATTTTGAAAATAAAGTTATTTTCACTGTTAAAGATGATATTTTTCTAAAAATTAAAATGTATTGAAGTTTCATTATAATTAAAATAAGTAAAATATATAATAAATTAGTTTTTATTTTTAATTTATAATAATTTAGCAATTAATTTGGTGGCACAGTAATTTTTAGCTTTTCAAAAAAATTCATTTTTTTTTGTAATTAAGTATTTTTTTTTCAAGAGCAATGCATAAGAATCTTAAAGACAGATTTTCAGATGATTTGGTACATTGTTTTAAAAGTTAATGAGTGGAAAGATTGAAAGTCCTGAAAAAATATGCACTTATTATTTCATTTTTATCAATATTAATTTACAATATATTGTTTTGTCACATGATTAAGAGTACCAAGTTTCCATAAATATTTAAAAAAAAAACAATAGTTATTTTCTCTTATATTTTAACTTTAGAATCAATTTATGATTGAAAAAATAAATCATTAAAGTTTTCATTTCTTATAACTTTAAATATTTTAATAAAATTTTAAAATTTTTCATTTTTGGTATTCAATATGAATTGTAGTTAGTTTTATCTACCAGCATTCCCATTTAAAAAAATATTCAGAAATTTCAAAAAATTACATTAAGGATATAAAAATTTATATCTAAATAAAACTTTATTTTGCAAGTAAATTTAAGTATTATACAAATATGCAAAATGTTTTAGAAAAAGTTTTTACCCCAGAAATTTTAGTCACATTAAATTCTTATTATTTTAAGATGAAATATAATCTGATAAAAATAGGACAGTTCTGCATATAGAAAGAGCAACAAAGGTTTTATTTTCTTAAATCAACACAATACTTATGAAACTCATAGCACACATTTTGGTAATACAGACATGTTCATGCATTTTTGTTCACACCAACTGATTTTTTTTCATAAACTTAAATATCAATAAAAAAATAAAAATTTGACTGTTATCAATCTGTAATAGGGCTTAATTACAGTCTGCAGCATTAAAAACATTCTTTGCTCTAAAATATCGTTAAAAATTAAATAGTAGATCAAAGGATATATTTTGCACTATTCAAAGTCATGATTTTAATATTTCTACACATAAAATAAGTGACATAATTAACATGAAAAGAAAGAAATGTCAAAATTTACTTTTGATTGGGAAAAACATATAAAAAGATTAAAGCTATTAAATCTAAAGTCGGATCTCATGTTTTAAAGAAAAATCAAATAACTCAAAGATCTAACACAAAATCTTTAAATTATTTATATAGGAACTGTAAACAAAATTATAAAATCTGATTTAAAAGCAAAAAAGCACAATGTTATCCCATAATGTCGAAACATGTTACTCAGCATAAGATTGTTGTATGAAAATTATTTGGCAGGTGGGGGGAAAAATAAGGAAAATATGTAGTTACAATTGATGAAGCTTGGATATATTTATCTGTCGGCAACAAAATAAGATCAATTTACAAATGGAAAAAAGAAAATGATTTAACAAGTTACAAGTTGTCTTAGACAAAACAAAAAAGTTTTTCTAAAGGTTGTATGGTTATTGCTGGATTCTCTTATAACATAAAACTTAAAATAAAAAAGAAAAAATGTCAAAATTAATTTGGATTACTACCAGAAGTATGTTTTAACACCTATTTTTGAAATTTTATTGCTTTTCACAAACAATCTTTACTGTGTTAAGTTCCATCAAGTTAAGGCTCCAAGCCATAGTTATAAATCTATTTTAGTTTTTGAAAAAATAAGAAATGGAACCAGAATTGAATCTATTCCTTTTAAATACATTCCATCTAAGTCTGCTGACTTGTCACCTATGAATTGCTGTACATTTGGACTTTAAAAACATGACTTTATAATCAACATCTTAAAGCGTCAGATAAATTCTGGAAAATTGCAAAAGAGTAAAATAATAGTTGCCATGATGTTTTGAGAAAAATAATTTTATCTTGGAAATGAAGATACAAATAATAATAGTTTAAAGAAAGAGCTATCAGACTGAGCACATTAAAAAATAAAATCCCTATATAAAAATATGTGAACGTTCTCTGTACAATCAATAGTTTGTGCATATTAAGATTAATACAAGGAAAATATTGTGCATGTTTCTAGCAATAAACTACTATTTGAAAAAAATATAAAGCAGATTTATTACTTTGTGTAGTCAAAAAAATTAATTTAAAAAGGCACGGAAAATAAAACAATTATAAATAATAAATTAAATAAAAAAATTAAAGGACGAATAAGATTTATGTAAAAATCACCTTTTCAATAATATCCAAGATGTCCTGAAACCAATTGCTGGTACAAGATTCAGCAATTTCCATCAAAATTTTCACAGCTTCCTTTCTAACATTGACATCTAGTATAGTTTCAGTATGAACCATATTTTGACAGATAACTGTATCAAGTGCATCTTTCTATTAAAGAAAAATTATGTATCAAATGCTTTGAAATAGCTATTTAAAAATAAAATGAAATTGCTTTGTTTAAAATTTTTCTAACATTTGTCATTAAGTTTATAAGTATTTAAAAAACTATTTGCATATTAAAAAAAACATGCATACTAATAAATATAAACTTACATCAAAATAATGTCTTTTCATTCTAATTTCCTTAACTTTTTCCAACATTTTAAGTTGTATCGTTTGTCGTTGCTCATTTCTATAAAATATAAAAATTGTACAATTCAAGTTCATTAAAAATTCAATTTTTTCTTGAAAACAAAGAGACCTATAAATTTAATTTCAAAATTAAAGTTTTTATTCTAATTTATTAGTACAAATATAAACAAATTGTGACAATGATATTATAATTAATAAAAGACAATTTAAGTTTTTGATAATCTAGATAAAAAATTTTAATAGACTACCATAAATAAAAATCCTGAAGCAAGTTGAAAAAAAATTTAAAAGGTAATAATTGTAATATTTTTACATGGGATATAAATACTTTCATAATATTAAATATTTATCAGAAAAATTAAGAATTAAGTTTGCATATTATATGGAAATTTAATTTAAAGTCTAAATATCCTTTAATTTATTTACATCCAAGCTTTAAGAATTATTATATGTATATTGATTAAATCTTAGTTTTTATTTTAAAACGAAAAAGTAAAACTAATAACAAGCAATACTATAATATGATATCAGCAAATAGTTATTGTTTCTGTCTTGGAAAAGAAATCCAAAACTATCATAAATAACAAGTAAAAAGAATGTTTGAAATATATATTGAAATAATTGTATAATATACCTAAAAATTTAAATACATCCATAATTTTTCACATTATTAAAAAAATAATGGATTGAGATTCAAAAGTTAATAATTGCGACAGCATATCAAAATATATTTTGCTTCCTCAATAATTTTTATTTTAACTTTAATGAAGCATGAACTTAAAAAGGTTAGGAGTTACTGTATTCATTCCAAGTATTTTTAAGATTGAACTAATTACTCTAGGATTTTCTTTACACAGAGGATTTTGCATTTTGTAACAAAATAATCATCTTTGAAAACTTTTAAAGCTTTACTTTTGATTATTTTAGAATAATAACATAACATGACCTGCTTCATATATTTCAATTATTTGAACACTAAAGTATTCAAATTTTAATACAAATGTTTCTTTTTTTTCACTTGAAGTATACAAAATATATTTAAAGGATAATATATTTAAGAACTTTTAATAATTATTTACACATGCATAAGAAAATATAGTATTAATGGAATAAATGCTTTTTAAATTAAATTCAGAAACTTTTCCAAAAATTGAAATATTTCTTTAAATTAACAGATAAATTTTTAAAATTGAATTGCTTAAGTAGTAATTATCAATATTTAAAAATCATTGAACTACATCATTTCTCTTATAAATATTTATTAAAGCATTGCAAAGAAGTTGATCTATCTTATTGTAATTAAATCTAGTTTTTAGAAAATATAAAATAAGAAATTTTCATAAAACGTCTAAAAAATTCACACCTACTTGAAAAATTTGTCTAATAGCCAATGTACACTGGATAAGAAGTTTGATTTAGGATACATTGTGTCAACACAATGTATAATAAGACGAATAACAGATTGCTCCTAAAACAAAAATTAAACATTAAATATATCTAATTTTTAAAAATAAAGAGCCAATTAAATTAGTCTGCCCATAAATCAATCTGAAAGAATAGCAGTTTAAATATAGAATATTGAAAAAATTCTTTATCACATAAATTATTCATGTATGACACTGCAATATTGAATGTAATAAAATATCAAAGTCACTCAAAAATCTAATGATTTTTTCCCAAAAGAAAACTTTAAATTAAACCAAAAATATAATATAGATGAAAAATTATTTTACAAGTGTCAAATATAAAATAGTACAAATTTAAATTTATTTTCATTCTTATAAACATTTAACATTCCATATACAAAGTCATACCCATACATGGATATTATTCAAATATTTCACAAATTGGCATTTTACCTTCATATTTCTTTTCAATAATTTTGCTCACATTACATTTAATGTTCAAAGCTCTCATAGGTGACAATGATAAACGAGCAAAATACTTAAAAACGAGAGTACTAATAATAGTTTGTTAGAACTTTTGATTCTCAAATTTTTTTTAATAATTTTCCTCTAGTACTTTGCCAATTAGTTACTCCCAATAAATATATTTTTGGAAAGAAATGTCATGATTATTAAAGCAATTTATAATCATTAAATCTCAACTGTATATTTTTTAAATTTATATAAAATAACTAATAAATTAAAAATTATATACCTTTGTTTATAAATTATTAAAATACAAATTTTTAATTTTAATATTTAATGCGAAGGAAATTAAATTAGTGCTCAAATTTACATTGAGAATATATTGATTACACTAACTTAGAAACAAATTAATCAGGGGGAAAAAATTATAACCATTTTACGATTCTGAAATACTGATAAATAAAATATTTACATTTCTTGACTCTGTACAGGTCTTAATAATTTCATAGAGAGGCCCAGCTTCCCATTTGGGGCAGTTTTCTTCAAGTAACGTTATGAATTCGTGAACAGCTCTAAATAAACTACCCATAGGTTTATTTTTAGGATTAAGCTGT
>JAPDSC010099817.1:40222-59339 GCA_026290005.1 Latrodectus geometricus | reverse complement strand
ACCATAAAGTTCGTTACTCTGTTGACTGACTAGACGTTGAAGATTCAAAATAACTTCATAAGCAATTATAACACTTCCTGTATCCAATACCTAAAAATAAAGATAAACATAAAAAATTTAAAACTAAAATAAAATATAATCAAGGAAGTACATATAATCAGGAAAGAAAATAGCTATGAAAGTGATCAAGAAATAACATCAAAACTTGTGAGTTAGGATCTTCCTCAGAAGTTTCTTCCATTTTGGTTCTCTTCCCAACAAACTTCAGTTAGTAACTCCAAAGATCCAAAAGTCTTCTCATCTTAATCTGGAACTTCCCCTAAATCTGGTTTTAATTGGTCTGTAACTGAAGGTCTTGAATGCCATGGTGGAGGGATTCTTACAACAGATGTTTTAATAATTTTAAATAAATAATAGGATAAGTTTAAATCAATTGCATAGCAAATTTTGTGTGATCGATTTAAATTTAATTACATCAGCCTCCCTGTACAACTCATTGTATTGATGTTGTCATACACTGTCAACATATTCTGCATCAATAACCTTCATCAACACCTTTTGGAAAGCATCAATAACCTTCATCAACATCAAAGTTTTGGAACCATATAGAATATAGGGTCTAATAATGATTTTATAATTTTACTTTGTATTAATTTCAAATGTAGGAAGTTTCTTAACCTGTTATTGGAACGAATAAATATTTCACTGAATTGTATATTGTCAATTCTAATCCAATAACTTGTACCATCTTCCTGATCCTAGCATGATTTCATACTCATAAAATGGTTGGTTTTCACAAGCAAAAACTTATTCACGTGGGTAAAAAGGAAATGATTTTCCAAACAGCCCAATATATAAAATAATGTCAATCATGGCTTTATCAGCTTTAATTGGCAAGTTTGCTGCCCCTTTTTTAGAGGCAAGTTTTTTAAATTACAGGAACAACCAAAAGTTGTTAAATTTTTATGCTTTTCGCTAAAATTAGTTATCAAATTTTTTTCCTTTTCTTGTATTACTGCTGGATTTATTAGCACCAAATGCAATACAACGTTCAAAAGGGATTTCTAATCGTTAAAATTCTTTTAAAAATAAACTGCTTATATTTTCCCCCTTATCTTCTTAAACTTGGATAAACAGATTTGAATTGATTTGTGAATAGGATTGAAACGTTTGACAATTGAGTATAATTTTGTATATTTTTATTTTACTTTACTTTCATTATTCCCATCACATGCAGCAGAAAATGCTGAAATGGCAATTTATAAATGTTTAACATTGCCCTTTCTAAAAGTAATTGCTAAAATATTGCATATTTTTAGTTTGAGTACATTTGAAACACTATATTGTAAACACATGTGATGCAAAGAATTTAAAAGATTTTTATTAATACTTTTATTTTTAAGCACAAAAGATACTCTTTAAATTATCAATATCTTCTGTACTGTTAACAGAAACCCCTAAAATATTCTATGCTGTCACCAAAACTGTAAAATCTGGCGATCTTTTTTAAAATTTATGAACAAGGCATAATGTTGGTAGGTCTGTACTATGATATATAATTTAAAAATCTTACAATTCTTATATATCACCAGTTGAAATCAAAATAGCTAAAACTAAATAGTTAAGTAAATTTAGTATTTATTAATTATCAATATACACAGAATAGAGATTTCAGATAAATTTTTCAGTAATGCTTATTACTTGAATGTAGAAAAATAATTACGAAAAATACATACACATTCTTGAGAATTCTAACACTACAAGTAAAAAATTGTGAGTTTCCTGAATTTCTCTTAGCTTTTAAAATTAACAAAACATGTCAAAGATTTGCTTGGATATTTAATATTTTAAAACAAAGGAATGCAAAAAGAATGTAAGAAAAATTAATTTCTCCAACCAGGACATATTTTTTCCATTATGAAAGAACATTCAGAAATGAAAAATTATGATATCATTCAAATTTTTTCTTTTGTATTTTTGCATGACCAATTAAAAATTAGCAAGAACTTGCTATACTCAGAAAGGACATGAAAATTTAAAGTTTAAGGCATGATCCATTCAAAGATAATATGTAGAATAAGCATCAAGAAAACAGAATATTGTACACTGAAGTAAATAAACAATTTTTCCATTTTTCTTACTAAACAAGAGAAAGAAAACTGAAAAACTCCTAGATGTACTAAAGCACATAAAGAGTAAAAGTTTAAATCTGCAAAAACATTAAAATTCTTAATCTAATAATAAAGAAGCTTGGGATAGATTAAAATGAAAATTTTTAACTTTTTACAGCAGAATTCAACTGATAAGTTAGAAGAGCAACTAATTATTTATATAGTAGTAATTTAAATGTAATTAAGATAAGATTCCATTTGACTAGAGACTAAGTGATTTGTATTTGTATGCTATGAATACTGAATAGATGCCTTTTGGACAAAATTTTTTTACATATTATACTTGTATAGATAAATCTATAACATACAATGAGACATCAGTAAACCCAGAAGAAACTGATGAGCAATAAAAACAGGTATGGAACATTAAGTATTTTTGAAAGACATGCCAGGATTAGGTAACATTTAGTGATTGTACAACAATTAAGTGATAGTAGATTTAATTTAGCTAGAATTTAAAAATTACAGCAAAATTTTATTTCCAACAAAAAGTTCAGGTTTATTGTATGGGCAATTTTACACTGAATTTTCTTATAAGTTCTGTTAAGTCCTATGTATAAGTGGAAGTTTACCTAATGTACAGAAACTTATCACATCATAATTTGTTCCTTCATGTGAGATTTTCATTCTCAGCACAATTTTATATAGGATATGGTTAACAAACTTTAAAAAATAATTCAAATTTATATTTAAACTTTTTAATTTCTAAGATAATAAATGAGTTTGAAATTGTTGATTATTCAAATTAAAAAGCTGAAATTTTCATTTTTGAGATCCTATTTTCTTTTACTTGTTAGTCAGCATAATAAATCAATGAACATGATTTTATCATCAAGACCATAGAAAAATAGTTTATAAAATTACAATCAATCATCAGATTTGAATATACCACAATTGAATTTATTGGTTTAGATATTTTTTCGACACAAAGATTAATTTAGCTAAGACTTCTAGTTTAAAAAGTACAACAAGGCACTACAAACATCTATGCCAAAAAAAAAAAAAATGGAATTGAACCCCTATAAAATAGAACTGAAAAATCAAAACACAATTGTACAGATGCCAGCTCAGTCAAAAATTTTACACAACATAAATTGACATACTAAATATTTCGGATAAAAAAAATTTCATAATGGAACTACATAAAACATTTACTTGTAAAAATGATGGCAAAATTGCATCTGGTGGAGTAGTTAATGTTGACACACTACTAGTGCCCCATAAAGCCATGCCTATAAAGAAAATTGCACCACGAATAACAACTGCAGAATGTTTATGCCTAAAAAAATTGAGTAAAAAATTAGATGTTAAAGAAATTGAATTTTCAAACACAAATAAAAAAAATCCTTAAAATTTTTTTTTTTAAATTTAGATTTGAGTTTGAAATTTAATACCTTAATTTTTTTTTTTTAACAAAAATAAACATTTCAATAGAAGTAGTTAATATCATTCTGTTTTTATCGCTGCTGTCACCCAACAGAAGTGATAAAATCAGAACATAATTTTATTTAAATACACAATAGGAAATTATTGAAAATACTATAGTATCTCATTAATTATTCATTTTAAAAATTTGATTTTTAATAAATGATTATATTGAACAAACAGAAATTATCAAACAAACTATAACATGGATGTTTTACGAATCTTAAAGTTTAGTAAAAAAATGAAATGTAAAGCCTAAAACTCAAACATTTCACCTTAAAGCAAAATTATGCCCATGGCCTTTACAGCATTAAAAACACCAAATTTTAGAAAATAAAATATATTACAGCAAACATAATCAAGTATACTATTAATTAGTCATGAGTCGTCACTTTATTTTGCATTTTTACAGTAAGATTTGTTTTGCTGGAAACATTAAAGAAAATTTATAAGCATATTGTTTTATATACTTTAGTGCTGTTAATATTAATATAGCTGGTAGATTTATCAACATGTCAAATAGCAAGAATTTATCAAAATTTGCTTAAGTATTAGTTAAAAACTTATTAGTTAAAAAATGAATAACCCTTTTAATAACTTGAAGGAAGGCTTGCTATAAAAAATAACTTTGATTTCTGGGAAGAGAATAAAAATTACATATTCAAACTTGATTATGATTGAAATGGTGGTTTTGACAGCTCCAATTACACAAATTATTATTGAAAGGACTTTTTCAGGTTAATTATTAAAAAAAATTCTCTCAGGAAAATTAAAAGAGGCAATTTTCAAAGGCTTAATATATATATAAGCAGTTTTTACATAATTATAGCGAAGTCAAATGTATGATGCGAGTGGCAAACTTTAAGTGACGAAGATAACTAACTTAATCATGAACCTTATAATCAAATGTGATTCTGATAGAGGACAACCATTTTAATGCTTGCTGTTCTACCTACTCACTGCTCGTATCCTACATGCTGGTTAATTGTACAAATTCACAAAGTGTACCCATTAAAAACAAATAAAATCTTGCAAATTTTGCTAGAATTAGTTTTACTTTTGATAAGAATTATATTTTTAGTACAAATAAGAACTCATAAAAAAATATTTATTCAGAGCTGAACTAAGAAACAATATTTTTGACAGAATGAAACTAAACCAATATATATTTTAGTTGAATTGAGATAAAAAAAAATTACAGTTCAAAGCTCTGATTTTAAAAAATATTTTAAATACATAAAAACTTTAAAATTAGCCTTATTTCAAAATAAATAAAGTTAAAATTAGGCTTCAAAACTTTTAGAATGCAAGAAAAATTATTGATATTAATGGGAAATTTAAATACTATTAATTCATTTATTAATATACAGTGATTATCAAAATAATGGAGATACCTTAGAGCCATAAAGAATTCTTTATAAGTATGATGTATGATCACTTTTGGCATATAATTGTTTGAATTAATTTAGGAATCAATTCATACAAGTGCTGAATAGTGCTCAGAGAAATATTGTACAAGTCTTCACACAAAGATATTAGAAAGTTTTGGTTGAAATGCTAGTGAAGGATATTGATTCCATAATAAATCCTTTAAAATAAACTATAATAGTTTAATTATATTGCGGTCAGATGACTGTGCAAACCATGGTACATATCTACCTTCATTCTTATTTTCCTAAAACCATAGTTAGACAAGCCCTACTGTATGGATAGAATTTCCAACCTATCTCCTACAAGAAACAAAATTTGCATCACAGGAAGAATCTGGTCATCTAAAATTTCTCTCTCCACAGTGATCCTCATTTTAGGATTACGATTGGTTCAGTAGAAAACCATAAGACTGCTGCCTACATTATGATAGATTCATTTCTGTGCTTGAAAATTAAAAGGAGAAAATCATATGTTTGTCCAAGTATTCCCTAAAGGCACCAGTCTTGCTGAAAGAAAAGGCGATTAATCAGACCACATTACTTTCTTCTATTTATCAATCCTTAGTGTCATTTAGAGTGACCACTGTAAATGTTTAATATTAACATCAGTAACAAGTAACTAGGAATTTGATGCTCTGCCATAAATGTTCTGCTTATGAAAAGACTCAACTAATCATTGACCTTGAAGAATTAAGATGCTGATTGAGCTCTGTTGTCACTTTTCCAGCAGTTATTCACTTTTAAACATTATAAGCCACTTCAATACCTCTCAATCTTTCACTGAGCTTCTCTTTCTGTTTTTTATTTTGCATTGCTGAACTCTTCTTGAGGCACTGTGTGTCTGCTATTGACTTTAGACCCCATACCCTTTAGAGATGCCTAAATATTGGCATATTTCGATCACACTTTCTCCAGCTTGATGGATTCCAACAACTGAGTCTTTGAAAATCTGAGAAGCTCAATATTTTAAGTTTTTGAAAAATCTAAAAGAATTTGCATAACTTTAATAAAAGTATGACAGATTATCAAAAAGTACATTTCTGTTTATTAAAAAAAATGGTTAAATATTAATGCTTATGAAGCACATGCAAAACTGTCAATTTTATTCCAGGTATTTCCACCATTTTGATAAGCACCAATAAGTAAATAAGTCTACATCCTAATGGAGGAGGAAAAAACATTTAATGTTTAAAG
This sequence comes from Latrodectus geometricus, assembly GCA_026290005.1. Lineage (NCBI taxonomy): Eukaryota > Metazoa > Arthropoda > Arachnida > Araneae > Theridiidae > Latrodectus > Latrodectus geometricus. Next base: position 53,119 of record JAPDSC010099817.1, on the reverse strand, counting down.
ACATTTAAAACAAATTCCTAAATATGAATTTTTAAAAATTAAAAAATTTATGAGCAGATTTTATATTAATTGCTGTTTAAAAATATTTTAGTAAATGACAATTTACTTTTATCAATAGGAGCTTTTAGTTAAAAGATTTAAGCTTGCTACTATAATTTCTCTTAATAAGGAATAAATTGACAAGGATACATTTCCAGTAATATCAAATATAGAGTAAGTTTTTATTATAGTTAAAAAAATCTGTAGCACAATTTAAAAATGTTATAATAACTAATTAACAGTTAAACTTTTAATTCTTACAATCAAATTAAAAGTCATAAGAGCATAAATTGGATTTTCAAAGCTACTTGATTTCTAAATCAATAATTACTAAATGTTTTATTACACTATTAATTTTCTTCTAAATAAGTAAATGAGTGAATAAACTTATTGAAAAATACAACAATGTTAATATGTTGCACACATACATATGCAGATAATTCACAGCACTTATTTAAATCATTCAAAAAATCATTTTAGTATTTCTATTTAAAAATATAAATTTTTACCTTTCTTGAAGTATAATGCATAAATTATAAATACAATTATAGCCACCATTGGTTCCAAGCAAGTTCCTCATTTGCTAAAATTAAACAAAACATTGTCACATTTAATGTATACTTCTTTAATAAATTGTAAAATATGTTGCAGATAAAATATACTGTGACTGAAATTTAAACTATTTGAAAACAGATCAGAGGGAATTATGTTGAAAAATTCAAAGTTAAACTAGCTCAAATTTGCTTGCTTTTATAAGTTGGCTCAAAAAAAAAAAAAAACTTTTATAATGAACTCTAAAAACTAAATTTTCTAAACTTTATTTACATACAAATATTTTTTTTTGCACAGATTTAAGTTAACTAAAGATTTTATAACATAAATAGTAAATGTACAGCATAATTTAAAAAACCTCAACTTTTATTTATAAAATTGACAAAGTAGAAATGAAAATCTATGAATGAAAATTTTGCATTTATGAGCTCTTATTTCCAAAACAAAATTAAAATAACTCATTGAACTTTTTTTGAGAAAGAATTTAATCTGAGAAATAAATTGAACTCTTTCTGAGAAAAAAATCAGTGAGGAAGGGGGAGAAAAAAAAATTCAACAAGGTAAATTAGAAAACAGTTTTAAAATTAATGCTAGGATAGACAATAGTACTTTACTATAATAATCTATTAAACTTTGTGTAATTGTGGTAGCACTTTGTATTCCCAAAGCTAAGTCTGAGGTTCAATCTTTGGATTGGGTAAGGTCAACTCAGCCTTTTATCCCTTCAGTGGGCCGATAAAACTCAATACAATGCTTGGAAACTAAACAGTTATATTTATTACCAAACCAATTTTATAACATATGCTTCACCCCCAGGGTCCTTGATCAAGAAAGCAGATATGGGCACTATAGGCCTTCCCCCTAAGGGGGTTGCCCTGCCACTAAATTTAGTTTATTATAGTTTATAGAATGTAAAAATATTAAGATATATATTAAGAAAATATTAAATTTATATGTATTTTAATATTTTTGTAAAAACATTTCAGTGCAACAATCAAGCAGTTTAATTAAATTAGCAATTAATTCATAACACAATTTACTTAATGGTAGCTCAATAAAGGCAAGATAATTCAGGGTAAATATAAGATATTTAAAAATGAATGGATAAAATATTAAATAAAGGATACTTCAGAGCAAATGTAATATGTATATTTTAAAGAGCTCATTTTAAAGTAAATTAAAAAGTTCTCATTCATATTCATACAAATTAATCTTTAAAAATTCTAGATATAAATTTTATTTGGAATACATTTTATTATCTTCATTATCTTTTTGATGAAAATTTTAATTTGAATGTATAACCTGATTAATATACTAAAGCTGAGAATAAAATATTAATAGACTAAAGAAAATTAAGAAATATTACTTTTAATAAGTACTTATTACCTATTATAGTTTTAAAGTACTAATTAGAATGAAAATAGAAACTTGATATCTATCATATTTTAAAACTAAAGTAACAAAGGAAAGAAAAAACCATACATGTTTGTTCTAAAAAAAAGAAACTTATCTTAATTATTAAGTTCTAACCATTTGTATAAGTGTAATAATTTTGCCTCTATTTACTAAGTGATAAGAAGATTATTTGCCTACATGCATTTATAAATGACATAACAAATGCATTGGACAATACCTTTAGATTAAAAAAAATAAATAAATAAATAAAGACAAAACTTTCATACATAAAAATTTAATTCCCAATATAATATTTCATACATAATCAAGAATAAAACAATTACCTTCCAACTACATGGTGAAAACTTCTCAATGTTCACTGTAACACACAAGATAAAAATAAAAGTTTTCATTACACTTCCTGGAAGATGACTATAACATAGTAAGGCTTCTAAAATGTTAAGACATTCCTACAGGGAAAATAATTTATTAAATTTAATAATTATTAAAAACGAAATAAAAAGTTTAATAAAAGCTTTTATGTAATTAAAAATATTTAATAGAGACAATAAGAATAACTAATAAGATTCATTAAAAAATTTCAAGATATCAATCTTAAAAACAGAAACTATTTTTAATAAATGATTAAATTCAAAATTAATTAAAAAAATTTTCAATTTCTTCCAATTGATATTATAGGAAAACAAGTGTTTATTAATTTGTATTTGAATACAATGAGTTATCATCAAAACATTTTTAAAAAGCAAATTTTATCCACATAATTCAAAATTTTGTTAAAGATTTGAAAGTGGTTTGTTAAAAACAATTTTATAAATAAATGCATAAAGAAGTTATTCAAACTCTTCAAAAACATAAAAATAAAAACTAACTTGTATGTCTTCATCGGGCTGCTTTCGAGTCACATGAATTAAAATATTGCTATAAAAAAAGAAAAAACCAAGTAAGAAATTAACATTCAACAATTATTAGAAATTATATTTGCAATAAAACAACTCACTTAAGGAATCCAGCAATAATATCATCGTCAATATATGCTGCATGATATTTAATTACATTTGTAACTAAATTTAGAAATTCAGATGACTTTCCAGTTGATAAAATGCTAGGAAACCAACTGAGAAGAAAACCTCCTACAAGAGATCATTTTGAAACATTAAATATTTTTAAACAAGCTATTAAATATTTTATAGCATTTTTCCAAAGATATTTAGAAATTCCTTTTGTTATAGTTTAAAATATCTATTTGTCAATTCAAATAACTTTAACATGTTTTTTATCAATAGAAATTGTTTATTCATTTCATAAGAACTTCCAATTTATCCTGAACTTCACTCAAATCATTTGGTCATTTTTAAACCAATAGTCAAACAAAATTTTTATATTTTTCTGACCGTAAAAAATTAAATATTTTTGATAAACACTGGGAATAATCTTAACTTATCAAAATTACAAATATATGATACAAGGAAAAAAATTTGCAAAACAAGTAGCATATCTATGTAAATGAAAATCATTCTAGAGTAATACAATATACATTTCCTTACTTTTTTAACCAACGTTGTCTAATAAAAATGTTAGCTGTTTAAATTAAATTTTCAAAAAAATTAATAAAAGTAAACCTTTTCTGCAACTAAAGAATTTAATAAGCACAAATTATAAAGGATTCTAGAATTTATACATAATAAAAAAAAATAAATTTGACAGCGTTTTGACAGAGGAAAATATTTCAAGAATAACACTTATGAAGCTTAAATTTGTAATAAAACTTAGAGGCAAAAAATTGTATTTTAAAACATGTGGCATGTTAAAATTTTAATGTTTATGTACTAAGCAGAATTTAAAAAAAGCACTAAGCAAAATAAAGTTGTTCTTTAAAAGATTTAGAAATTTAAATTATAACTAGAAACATCTGAAAACTTCCGCTAAATTATTTTTAAAGCAAACATTTTTTAACTGAAATTAATTGACTTCTACTTCTTTTAAAATGACTTTCGTTATTTTTCATGAAACTTGAATTCAACTTAAGACTTTAAACTAATTAAGAGTTGATTAAGTAAACAATCTAATATAGATACATTTAAACTGCATATAATCAAAAACTGCATCTAAATTTAAATTCATTTTAGTATGATTTAAAATATTCTAATGAAAAAATTTATATTCAAAATGTTTATTTAATAAATACCTATATAAATTTATAATTTCTTTGATAAAACATTTATGACAAAGTTATGCTTGGAATTGCCTAACAAACAATGTTTATATAAATTTGTAGATAATGAATTAAAAAAAATTAAGAAAAATTTCAAAATTTGACAGTTAATAAAAGATTAAAAATTTGCTGCATCTTTATGAATTTATGAAAAAATTTTGACTAAAAGAAATCCTACAGAGCAATAAATCTACAAATTAACCTATTTAACAATAAGTTACAACAAGCAAAGAAAAATTCTGTGAATAACTTTGCTTTTGAATTAATTTAAATTGGCTATGAAGTCTTAGAAAAAAGTTCTACATAAAAAGCAGACTAAAATAAAATGTTTAAATACCTATTTCTTCCTCAAAGTTACATATAGACTTGCCATTTTCAGATAATGCCTTTAACATATCAAGCCTATGTTTATAAATGAATTAAGATATTAATGGTTTTAAATAAAATATTCAAGCTTATAAAAGACAAATCTTAAATACCTACCGAGGAGCAACATCTTCTTCCACATTATGGGAAACAATGAGTTTATAAAAGTAGCTTCTCATTATATCCATTTGATCTAGCTACATAAAAAGTAAACTCATATATTCAAAAGCAATAATATTATTCACATAGCTAAATAAGAGATAAATTTGCTTTCAATTGTGATGTTTATTGCAAATCACAAATTTGAATAAAAATTGCACTTTTATTCTAAATGGAAAATTTTAAAAGACTAAATATTAAGAGCTTTGGAGCAAGTATGAAAAATTTTAGCAATTTAATAAATTCAAGGAATAAAAATCACATATCCAAATTAATTATGTTTACAACACAAAATTAGTATATACTCTCATTTGAGTTTTTAGGCTAAATGACTAATTTTGTTCTTTCAATATTTGAATAGATTACCATCACTTCCTGAGCAGTTTTGTTTCTAGCAAGTCAAAAATAAAATCCTTTGCAATTTTCTCTTCAAGATATAAAATGTTCATTTAAAATTTAATGTCTTTTGTTTGAAACTGATATTAATAAAAATTAGGTATATTTTATGGTATTATTAATTCATACAAAATAAAATAGCATTTCATTAATGCATAGAAAATAAAATAGCATTTCAGAAATTAAAAATTCATATGTTTAAATCAACAAGAATTTAAAAGAAATGAAAGTCATTAAATATTGATGTTCTTCCTCATAAACATTCAAGCATTTAAAAACATTAAACTTAAAATAACTTCTAACAGGGGGAAAAAATTGCATATGTGATTGGACAGAGTCCAAAAATAAGACTGAAAGTATTTGACAAAAAAAACTAATAAGTCTGAAAACATTATTGCTCAATTTATCAGCAGTTTATGCTCATAAAGTATTTTAAAAAATGATTTTATATGAAATAAAACTAGATTTCATAAAAATTTCAAATAGGTTATATCCACTTCAGAATAATAATTGTTTACATTAATTAGTAAGAATATCTAGAATTATAATTTGGGAAAAATACTTGTAAAGCACAATTTTGATCAGATTACAAACGCAATTATAGTTTCTGACACTTTTTAACCTTGAATAAATCAATACGTGAATAAAATAGATTTAGAAAATAAAACTGGTTTTAATAATTCTAGGAACATTTTTAAATTTAAAGCAACCTTCCAGGAATATATTTAATGACATTCTTTCAAATCGACAGCAAAGTTTTAATGCTCATCCACCACTTCAATTTAATGACATAAAATAAATTTTACAAGGGCTAATCTTTATTTAAATGTAAAAATTTTAAAATTAAATGAGGATTTTATACATCAAAAAATTAAAAAAAAAAGAGGTCAATAAAAAAAATATAGTTGAAAAAATGAGAATATCTACAAAATTAAAATATCAAATACACACTTACCTGCCCATAAATAAGTGCAGTGTAAAAGTGTAAGACTATATGTCTTGTTTCAATAGAGCTTTGAGGATCCAATAGATCTTTGATGTTATAACAAATAGCTTCAACGGCATACTAAATAATTAAAATGTCAATTTAGCGAGAATTTCAGAATTCAAAATTAAACTTATTTACAATTGATGAATAAATTATATTAAGAAATATATCTAATTAAATTTCTAAATGAATATAATATAACTTACTTTTTCTAATCTTTTAGTTACAACAACGTCATACAATTCTTTTAAAGATTTTAATCGTTGATTTAAATTGTTATCAGAACTAAGATCCTGAAAATCAAAGCAAGACAAACAATGAATAAGCAGCTCAATTTTTTTTTAATTGTAGAACATATTGTATCTTGTTTTATATAAAAACAATAGCTTCAACAAAAAATGAAGATCTGTTAAAAATTATATTAAAATACCGAAATGCAGTAAAACTTAAGTTTATGTGTATCAAAGTTTCATAAATATAAATAAATATTTCAGACATAAAAATATATACTTGAATAGCTACAAATGATATTTGATGGATTTTTATTGGTTTGAATGATTTTCTTTGATATTTGTTCCAAAATATTCCAATCATATTCCAAGAAGTGATATCTACAACATGCTATATTATAAGAACTATTTACTATTGTATCTCTAAAGTCTCTAAAGATAATTTTTTTAATGTTTTGAAAGACACTACAAAACAATTACATTATCCTGAAAGAAAAATACTATCAAAACGAATAATTTTAAACGAATGAAAGAAAGCATGAAATAATATCAGTGGGATCAATAGCAATTAATCAAAATTCTAAATAGCATAAGCTATTTATAATTTTGATTATTTAGCAATAGATAATTTGCAAATAAGAATATTCCATCTGCTTTTACTGAAAAATTCATTTTCTATAATGAGAATGCTGGAATAAGAAAAATAAGCTGCATTTTTTTATTGACTTCTAGTTTATCACTTGCTCAACACCTCTTCAATAAGGTAATTCATACTCCTTATTCTTTCAAAAAATTTACAGAATTTTTCTATCTGTAGAAACATGTTATGAAATAAATGAGATAATTATTTTGCAACATTGATAAACAATGGTTTCTATCCTATATGGTACAAAAATATGAACAATTGTTATATTAAAACATTCACTGTTAACCCTGGTATATTTATTCACCTGTCCTGATCCTATCTGCATTTCTTTATATTTCATTAATAATTTTAGTAGTTTACTTTTAGCTAAAATTCACATAAATATATAGTAGATAGGCATATTACAAATTAGTAGCACAAATTCTCTGATTATACATAATCAAAATTATAAATAATTATTCTTGTTTGAAACAAAAATATTTTATCCATTTATTTTTAAATAAATTTATAAGAAAACATAACGCACAAATTTGTAATCTTCCTGGTATTTATGAAACAAATAGAAAATTACAAAAACATTTCACTTCATAACTTATTTTAATTTCATAGCTTAGTTATAGTAAAATTATATAAATTAACTCTTATTTAAAGTTTAATAATCTTACTGTGACATGTTTGCTAATTTCAAATAAGCTTATCCAAAAGACTTAGGAAACACTGTATTTAATAGAATTTATTGCTTTAACTAAATTATTTAGACCTCAGAAAAAATCTTTCAGTTTCATTTTTCAAAAACATGATAAAAAATATCGAACCCTTCAAGACAATGCACAAATACTTTTGGAAATATAAATTTTGTTATTTCTCCAGTTATTTGGAATTGAATAAAGGCATCAATATCAAAATAAACACTAAAGCAACAAAATTTCCAATAGTAAAATTCAGCAACATTATTAATTAAATCAGGAAAATTTTTTTAATTTGTTTTCATTTATATTTATTTCAAATTTAAAATTTATGGAAATTTTAAAAGATATTTTTAGAAATTCTTCCAAAACAAATTTAGATTTCTTTACTAAAATAGGGAAGAGCTTTTAATTGGGAAACTTTTACTAGTTCTATAAACATATACACTGAAACTTTTATTTATTCTATAAGCATTTTTCAGTATTAATTTTAATGTTACACAGAACAGATTTAATCAAAAGTGAAGCAAAAACAACGAAATTTACTAGGAAGATTAAGAATTGTGTGAAAATGCTTCTAAATAAATTTTTTGATAAAAAGTTTACTATAATGAAGATAATATTCAGAAATTAAACAGGAATCTTAGAGTGAATAATATTAGGAGAAAATTAAAATTTCAAGAGATGAAATGATTTATATAGTTAGTTACTATATAATAAAATGTCTTCTACATAAAAGAATCATGTCTAAATAATATCTGAAATCAAATTTATAAAAATAAGAACACATAGTGATTATATATATTACTAATAAAATAAAAAAAAAAAAAAAAAAAAAAAAAAACACTAGAAGCAACATATTTTACTAGGATAAAATATTACAATTTAGTTCGCCCTGGTAAAAATTATAACTAGTACAAGACATTCTGGGAGGGGGATATTGAATACAGCAGTTTTGAAAGAATTTTCAATTTTTAAATGGCATTTTGGCATCTGCTAAAATGCAATTTAACAGTAATTCCAATAAATATAAGTTCTAAGTTGTATGAAGAAATTTTAGAATTGTAATTTGGGTATTCTTTTAGTAATTCGAACTTCACATTTCACCAAGATAATGAATATAATAGAAGTTTCTTATGATTTAATTTAATAGTTCAGCTAATGGTGATTAGAACACTGGTTTTGGCTTAAATGCCATTGAAAATGTTTCACAATTTTTCACTAAAAAATAGCTAGGAAATTGAGATCAAATCTTCATTAACAATCCTTGTAAACTCACAATTAAAGTTTTACCATGCATCTTAAGTTATATCAACAACTAGCAAAATATATAATAGTATAACAAAGTACAAATATAACCAATTAAATTATATTAGAAAACATTAATTTTTTTGTATTCTAATAATTATCTTCATGTTTATTTATTAGAATACATTAAGTCACAGGATATCAATTATATTTTTAAGATATCAGCAAACATTTTATTATTAAAATCTGGAAGATTTTCTAAATACAAGAGAAAGATATCCATATATCAAAGCTAATGCAGTAAAATGTCACATTAAGCCATACACAATGCCAATGTTTTATTATATTTTTAATATTTTGATTAAAATTTTATTTGTAAACTTTAACATCTTGACTTCTTACTGAATAATTTAATAATTTTCAGCAAGAAACAATATTAATCATAGAAGATTTTTTCATTCATATATTAAAAAATCTTGGCTAGCCTATACTTTAAGGTGCCCCCTTGATTCTCGCCATATTGTGGTCGCGGTTGATTGCCAATCTGGGCAAAACGCAAGCTCATTCTGATTGCAAAAAAGCAATTTATTATTCTGTGCCAACAAAAGTCACCAATCAAATCGATAGCCAAGCGAAAATCGCCAAGTTTGCCAAAGGGGTACCCTTTAATATAGTTTTATCAAAATATTAAACTTTTATTGCATGTTAAAAAATATTTAACAGATTGACAGTTAAAATATGATGTACTATATAATATATTACACGGATGACCGATTGGAGCACCGAGACAAGAATAAATACTTGCGTGTAAATTAAGTATGTAAAATGTGAAGGTGTGCATATTTTAACTTTTTTCAAATAAATAACTAGAATTTGAAGAATGGGAAGGGATATACAGGTAATTCAAAATGAACAGTAATTACAGATGATTATAACTATTTATTAAAAGAAAATTCATCAATATATTAATATATAATGTATATAGAGCTTCAAAATTTTGTATACACACATACACCATAGATATTCTATGTGACTTCCCTTGGTCATATGGATAACACCTAGGTAGTAGTCTATTTCATGCCATATATTCTGAAGCATATCTGCAGTCACTGATGCAAACATATTACAAATGTATACTTTGAGTTTTATATTTGTTTTGGGAATGGGAAGTAAATTCATTGTCTTTTACATAACCCAATAGATAAAAAGCACAGGATGTCAAATCAGAAGCTCTCAGTGACTAAGAACAGAAGACAGCATCAGCATTGCTGTTTTGACCAATCCAATGCATTGGAAGATGTAGGTTAAAAAATGTGTGAACCTCTATAACCCAACAAAGAGATATTCCATCTTGCTGAGAGATGTAATCCGTAGAATTAGGATCTAGATGTGGCATTAGACATTCTGTCCAGCATGTCAAAGTAAACATTTGATGCAACACTTTGCTCAGAGGGGGGGGGGACTACAGTTTATGGAAATGAGACTACACAGAACTCTTATTTTTTCTGATTCATGTTTATCTTAAATATAGAGGAAGTCATATATATACCTCATATTCAATTGTTGTATTGGAAAACTTTCCTACTCATGTGGAAGGTTGCTTCATTGCTAAAAATGAGATGATCAGACATTGCTGGAAAACTTAGAGGATGAAACAAAGACTTAGACTTAGAAAGTTATTTATACATTTGCTGTAGTCTTCCTGTTTCAATTGTTGCATAAGTTGAATTGTGTATGTTTTCATTCACAGCTTTTTCCAGAGAACAAGCCATACCATTATTTGTGGTATTTGTATTCCCCTACTGCCTTCGTAGATTTCCATGGGCTTGATTCAAATGAGCACCAGATTCTTTCAACATTTTTCACTAAAATACGTTGCTTTTGCTAAGTTTTCTTTTGTACAAACGGTCTTTTTCTTAAAGCATCTAATGCCATTTGCATATGTTGTTGACATTTAGAGGTTCTTCCTTGTAATGACAAACTTCATCTGAAATGTGATAATAGAATGACAATTATTGAATTCTAACATGCAGAATACTTTGTGCACAGGACTAACCGTTTTTACTAATGTGATGCCCACAATGAATAAGTTACTTGTCATTATGAAGTTTTAATTTTTACATGCGTAACTTTTAGCTTCATTGCACTTGTAACTAACGTAATAAAATTTTGAAATTCCACCTGCATTCTGTGTTAATCTTATCTATAGTTTCCTTATTATAGACATTTGTAATCACTATATTCATTTTGAATTACCCTATATTATATAGTTGTTCATCTGCAAATCCTATTACCATTAAAATTTATAAAAAAAGATTTCAAAATTTATAACTAAAAAATTGAAAAAGTTTTTTTTTTTAAAACTATTTTTGAAAAGTTTAAAAAATTTCTTATAATTATACTTTTTTGAAATATTACTCTTTAGAAAATAAAATATGATAAATGCAAAGGTAAATAAAATTACATTATTTTTAACAACTAATAAAAATGAAATAGTGACACTTTTCATATAAATACTAAATTTTTTAATTTGTTTTAACTGTAAAAATTTCCTTGTAAATATAGTTTAAAGTAATACCACCAAGAGAAGTAATTAACTCAAACTTTAATATAAGACAAAAAACAAATTAAAAAATTAATTTTTCAAATGTTATTCTAAAAAAATGTATAAATATCAGAGACTTAGCATTATAAATTATAAAATTTATATTTTAACTAAATGTGTTTTATAAATAACCCATATTAGTACAAAAGTGTTGGTTTTGAATGATGAGAAAAAGAAATTCCTAAATCTAATAAGTTAAATAAGGTAGACATCTTTTACGAATAAAATACTTTTCTCTTATAAAATAAAAGATGGAAAAAAAAAAAAAAAAATACATTTTCAAGTAAAATAAATAAACAATTTTTTAGTAATAATCAGCGTAATTAATCTCAATATAGTAAACAAGAAAATTATGTACTTAATGATATAGCAAATAAGAAATTATGTAACACACACACACACACATATATATATATATATAAGAACAATTAACTATTTAAATTATTAGGTATGAAATAAATTACCTTTAAATCATCACTGCTCAAAACATGTGTTTCAATTTTAATACCTTCAATATTAATTGGAACAGCTTCCCTTCGACCAAAAAATTGCTTCATTTTTTCATGCAAAGATTTATCCTTTTTAGACATATTTATCTAAAAATAATAAGCGATAAAGTTTTAATAAATATGACACAACAACTTTTTTTTTTTTTTGCTATTTTTATGTTTAACAATACACACATAATATATTTTCTACAATTCATATAAATATTTCTATCTATATATATATATATATATATATATAGACACACATAATATATTATTATAATACAAATTGATAAATGCTACTGTTAAAATTACATGAATAAAATCCATTCAGGATTTTTTTTAAGATTTAAAACTTTTATTTTTAAGAAGCACATTTTTATTCCAATACATAAGTGACAATTAGATCTCATTTACTAATAATAAAGTTATTCACACACAAATTAAAACAAATGGATGAAAAACCAAATGAATATATTATAATAAAGTGATATATAGAACTCAAAATTTCTTTATAAATATAAATGCAATTTTGAAACCTTAAATATTTTTATATAGTAACATCTTAAAAATTTACATAAATAATTATATAATTTTAAAAATAAATTATACATAGAATAGTTTTAACTTGCTATTATTTAAACTAAGACTAATTTTAATATAGTAATCTAATGTTTACTTCTCAATAAATAAGTAACCCAACAATTTAATATTATCAACCAAATCAAAATAAAATCTAAAGAACTAAAATAAAAACATTTAGATTCAACCATTAAAATAATTCAGCAAAAATATTTTCTGAAGCAGAAATATACATTATAAAATAACTCAAAATTTTAGAACCAATTTGTTACATTTATATATAT
>JAPDSC010099817.1:0-40122 GCA_026290005.1 Latrodectus geometricus | reverse complement strand
ATATATATATATATATATATATATATATATATATAATTCAAAATATTAAATCTTTTCTAGACAATGACAAAAGTTAAGTTTATTAGTTTACATGTGAAGATTAAACAAACTATGCACATCTTACAGTTTTGTTAAATTCATTATAATGTATACCCCTTGGAAAATATATAAATCCTTTTAAAAGTAATAATTTCTAATCCTAAACCCATCAAACTGCCAATGATTGGAATCATATTGCCTGATTTGGAGAATCATTTCCAATTGTATCATGCAGATGAATACAAAAAACTGAATTTATGGATCCTAAATATCAACAGGAAGCTATTGAAGTTGAAAAAGCCTTTGATAATATGAGGATACTCAACTGGTGTGACACAAAAATTCACACATTTATACATCTGTCAGATGACAAATGCATAAGCAATATATATGCATTTTATCTAATCTATAGCTATTTATATTTACTGTGCATTCTGACAGATTTGGATAATTGCAACAAGACAATACAGATTTCCATATATATAAGAGATACTTTATAGTGCTTCCAGGATTGCTCTTTAAATTTGAGACACTTTTACTGGCCTCCTTGAATCTCTAGACATGAGAATATTTTGAATGCTTTACAACATGCCATTCAAAAAGGATTTACGCTACTTCCTCCCCTAATAGATTTTTATATTGTTTTACAGTATTCATGGTGCAAATTGCAATTAGGATGCCTTTAGATATTAGTCTAGTCTGTACAGCATCATGTTGTACAGACTAGTACATGATGTGGACTGGAGGAATTGCATTAAAAGATGGTAACCAATGATTTTAGCAATTGAGTGTATTCAATACCATGTAAATACACTCAATAAAAATACTTGATTATATTTCTGATATTTAATGTAATATTTTTGCCCACGAGAATTAATTTAGAAAAAGTCATATTATTCAGATTCAAAAGAAATACTTAATAATAAAGCTTTGCATAAGATATTACACTCTTAAAAGACATTTCAAAACTAAAGGATAGTCAGATCACTAAATTTATTAAGGATAACTACATATGAAAAAAAATTATAATAAATCTTTAATAAATGTAAAAATTTTTTTTGTATATTGATTTGAATACTTAGATTGACCTATATATATAGTGCGCAGGCAAGCCTAAAACTCTATCTTAATGTTAACGAGTTTGGAATATTCTCGTATCAAGCGCATATATATATAACTAGCACCCACCTCTCCACATTTACCTCACACCAGTGGAAAGACTTTGAGTATCAGATTAACATGGGCACAACCTCAATTCATAGAGTTCTAGTAACCCACTAAGGAAGAATGGGGTCACCTTCATAGTTGCTGTCCAAGACAAGGCATGTTTTACTTTGCTGACCTTAAGAGTCTGAAATCGATGGGGCTCAGATTAACAAATAGCAGAACTTTAGGTTTGGTTTGTCATTCAGTTAATTTGAGTACAGGGGCTAATTTGATAGAAGTCTATAATTTCAAGTAAATACCAAACTATTATTAAACATCTATACCTAAGAAAACACTAAAATAGGCAAAATTCTATGTTGAAGAGTACTAACTATCTATAACAAAGTGAAAACAAAGTTGAGGCTCTTTCTCTAAACAAGAAAGTATATATTTACTCAAACACATTAGACTTCACATTCCTCCATTACTACTTTTATAAAATGGAATTCTGAATGTTGATTTTTTATTCTTTTAATTATTTAATATAGAAAAGAAATTATAAAACTCTGAAAATATTGCAAAAAGATTCTAATAAGCAATAAAAATTTGAAACCTAGTACTATTAAACCAGATTCAATAGAAAAATATTTAGAACTATTTAACTCACTACAATTAAAAATACATACAAATTTTTAGTCATCATATTTAATTATTTTCAATTCATAATTTTGGTAAATGAGATTATTTTTCATTAGAATAATTATTCTGTAGTTTGATACATTGACAAGGATTTAATAAAAAAAGACTGCTTAATCATTTTTTCAATTGTTAGATCAAAATATAAGGTGTTTTATTTTAATATAAGGTGTTTTATTTTTGCAATTTAATACAAGCAATAAAATAAATTCACAAGTGACAAAAAAAGGGGGGGGGGACTATGATTTCACCAGTTATATGCAATCAAATCATATAAGCTGATAGCTGTCTACATGTTAATATAAGAAATTCTGTACTGCAAGTAACACATTATAACTAAGGTATTTTTAATTTTTTTATTTTATTATAGTTGTAGAAAATTATAAGTATATGCACACACAACAAATGTCTAAAATATTTGTTATATAAATGCAACTTAATATTTTCATCATTTTTGTAACTGCAATACTAAATTTCTAATAGTTTCCACCTAGAATCAAAGATTGCAAAAATGTTACAGCTAGCAGCATTCATTCTGATAGTTTTTTTTCTTTTTAACTTGTAGTAATATATGGAGATACAGTACACCTATTGCATACATCTTAAATGTTCATGTGCAGCTGCTATAAAAAAAATAAAATACTCAGTTTGAATGGGTATGTGCACTTGTATTAATAGCAATGATATATTGAATTCACTGCTTTTGCATGTAGTAGATGTAGCCATCAATCTGCTTCTTAATGTTATTTGTGTTAAAATGTATTACCACAAATAACATTAAGGAACAGATTTGCTTTGTGTTACTAAAAGGATAATTATTCATATATTTTATTTGGTTAATCTCCCATAATCAAGAGAATAATCAAATTGGGGTGATATTCCCTGTGGTATTCACGCTGTGGTTTTCACTTGAATATTTAATAGCAAACATAGATTGAAATAAACCATTTTCAAGATAGAGATATTTTTTGACATCATTTTATGTTTATTATTGAAATTTACTCTAGAAAAAAATATTTAATTTGAAGGCCAAATATTAGATAAAGTTATTCAAAATACACATCACTTATGATCTACTATGCAAAGATTTGCCATGTCCATCTTGAGATAAATCTTTTTTCTAAAAATAAAGTTATATGTATATAGAAATAAAGTTTATAATCTTATTTATCATTTATACATTTATTACTTTTGAAAGAGATTTTTTTATATTTCAAGCTTTAACTTATTGGATGTACCATTTAATAAGACAGATTCCAAATTATTACAAATCAAAACTTAGAATTGCTATTTGAAATTTTAGTGCTGCTTATAAATTTTATTATTAAGTAAAAGTTTTTACATTTTTTAATGAAAGTCAGTAGGTATATTTTATTTTTTTCCTTTTAAGTTTGTTGTGGGTTCTGTTATTTTAAATTTATCTAGTTTTGTTTGGCTCTGTGAAAGTTCACATCACCAAATGTAAATAATTTGGCTCAAACTAATCCTGATTACGGAAGATTAATCTTTCATTTAATATCAATAAGAATTGTTTTGTATGTTTCTGATAAGATTAACAAAGAACACTTTTGAATGTTACAATTTTCTATTATTTAAAATTATAAAAATCTTTGACTAATTAAATTATTGATCCTACATTAGCATTAAGATTTATAGTAATCTTTTAAAAGTTTAACATTAATAAATGCTCAAAATTGTAACTTTAATAATGGAGAATATTACATCATTAGATTTATATGAACAAAGAGACAAACAATTTGAGTTATTAAAGCATTGCTCAATTCAGCAAGCAGTTACTTATATAAATAACTTAACAATATAAAAATCACTTGGGGTAATTATATAAAATATATATGTACAAATAATTACTTTTAGAGGTTTTTAATTATGTAAAATTTAAAATATTACTATGCTTTGTAGATAAGATCAATTCTAAACTTAATTACTAAAAACAAGAAATATTTTTAAAAATTATTCAGATAATCAGAAAAAATGGCTATCTTCGGAAAAATATTTTCTTTTTTATATTTCTACTTGGGTGAAAATAAAAATTGAAAATAAAATGACAAAGAGTCTTTAACCACAAGGTATCACGATTTATTAGCTCAAACTTACTTCTTTCATCTAACGTCAATTTCGTCTAATGTAAAAAATTAATTATTAGATTAATACATAAATTGTATAATAAGAAATAACATATACATTTGAAAGAAAAACAAAACATTAAAAAAATAATTAATTTACCAGAAATAAAAGGCAGGCTTATCTTGAATAAAGTTTACAAAAAATTGCTCACATTAATTTCATTTTATACCAAAACAATACCAATGATGTTTGACAAATTCTGCAACAAAAATTTAAATATCAAAGCGAAACAAACATTGTCACAAGACATTGCCATGCTTAACTAATTAAAGTATTCCTTAAATTTATTCATATTTATAAAAACAGATGAAAAATCTTTTTAAATTAGAAATCATAATGGAAAAAATTTAAATAGGATTTTCGAAAAGAATTCTTTGCATTCATTTTATTTTATTTTCCATTCATCCACTATTATTTATATCTATTTTTCAGACAACTTTATGATTTAGGTGATGGCAGTAAGCAGTCGAATGTTTTACTTTTGTTGATATTTACTATATGTTGGCTGCTTATGAAAACATTATAGCTGAATTTTCATTTTACTAAAAAAAAAAAAAAAAAATATCGAAAAGCTAACTTTGATTTGATAATAAAATTGTGAAGAATTTGCAAAACATAACGCAATGCCAGAGCGTAGTGGTACGTTTTTTTATTAATAGATACTTATTTCTCAAAAGACACTTCAGTTTAAAATGGGCCAATATATATTAAAAAACCTCGAACAATGTTTAAATTATGTGCACTCTTAGAAAAAAATGTGTTTTGATGAAATTCAAAACACATTTTATAACATAAAATTTGTAACGCATTTTAATTTATTTCTGGTGTATTGTACAGAACTGATTATTCGATGTCGAATTTGTTGTCCGTAAACTAGAAAACTGAATATTTGGTTAATCTGCGCTTTAGGTCCCCTACTTCGCCAACTCACGAATTTGAAGCGTTTTCTATAATTATGCTCTATAATTATTCGTTTGTTTTAGCCTTTTCATTGGTCGCTAATTAAATTTCACTTTGAAATAGCGGTAGAATTTTCGCATTGGCATCGGTGTTTTTGAAATCGTGCCAAGGAGGGGACCTAAAGCGCATTTTCACCGGATATTTTAAACAAATTGTAGATTTCATAATTTATAAGTGCTTTTGGTTGCACATAATAAGGAGTACATTAAATTAAGTTACAATTAAAAGTTACTTTTTCCCACATATCATTTATTCCTATTTAATTAATTGTTGGTAACATCTTAAATTTGAGAACATTGAAACATGTATGTTGTATCATCAATGCTCTCAAAAACAGGAAAAGGATTATAAAGAAAATACAGTATAATGTAAAAAAATAATTTTAAGGAAATAGAAAATTTATTTTACATAACATGAATTGAAACCGCCTACTTAATTAGCCATTGCATAGTTGTTTTATCAAACATCTTAATATGATTTTGCAGTTAAATTGCGTTTTAGGTCCCTTACTTCGCCAACTCGTGAATTTGATGCGCTTTTTCGTGCATGCTCATAAATTACTCTTTTGTTTTAGCATTGCAAAAATTCTACAACTATTTCAAAGTTTCACTTTGAAATAGCTGTAGAATTTTCGCCATGGCATCAGTGATTTTGAAAACGCCCCAAGTAGAGGACCTAAAGCACATTTTCACTGGTTTCGCTAATCATTTATTTGATTTTAGGGACTAAGTGCAGATTAGATTACCCCCTTGGTTTCACAAAACAGTTGGCAACAAAATTAAATTTTTGGTAGCCATGGTATTTTCAGTGATTTAACTAATGGTGTTTTAGGGTTGTCGTTTTGTTACTGATATTTTGGCGCCTGTATTGACACCAAGAAAGATCCAAAAAGTCAAAGGGTACCGTAAAGTAAATTTAATCTGAATTTGGTGGTAATAATTTTTGGAATAGTGCGAGCAAAGTTTCTACACTTAAAAATAATTTCATCTACTCAAATTCTGTACATAATTTATGTGTGTTACAGAAAAAGCCTTGTGGGATGCAAAATTTGAAATTATGAATTATCGAACTTATGTAAATTTTAAGGCATAAATAAAAGTTACTGAAAATTAGTGTTTAATAAATAATTTAAAAAATAATTTGCAATAAATTTTGTATTTTACATGTATTTAAGAATTGGATTTCAAATTTTTAATTATATTTAATTTTAATTATGAGAAAATGCAAATAATTTATTTTTGGAAAATTAAAATTTTAATGTAAGATTTTTGGTTAGACTATACTTTAGGGTGCTCTTTAGTTCTCACCAAGTTGTGATCGTGATTGAATGCCAATCTGAAAAAAACCTAAATGTATTCTGATTGAAACAGAGGAATTAATTGTTCTGTGCCCACAAAAAGCCAATAAATTTGATAGCCAAACAAAAATCACCATGTTTGCCAAGGGGGTACCCTAAAATAAAGTTTCACTGATTTTTTTTTTCTTTACTAGAAAAAATTTGGTTGAAATATACATTATGGTCATAAGTTACTGAGGGCAATAAACAGTCATATATTTGTAAATTTGTATTTTTTTTTTTTTTTTTTTGCTTTGTTTTTTAAAATATTTATCAAAAACAATAGATAAATATAGATCGATCTTGGTATTGAAATTTAATCATAATACTTTATGATTAATTTTTAACGATATTCATAATTCTAATTTATGCAGTTTGCATTTTTAACTTTATGTTTAAAGTATGAATATTAATTTTGTGACATTTGGTATCACCTTAGTTTGTTACATATAATTTATTCTAAGATAAAATTGAGAAATTATAAAATTTAATATTTTTAAAATTGAATTTGTAATAAGGTTTGAATTATACTTAAACGATTAACTATTTCCACTGCCATAAAAACCACTGAAATTTATTTCATGAGGTTGGATAATTACATCATCTATTGTATTTCCTTATAATTCTATTATTAATTTCATGGATATTTTTTTATTGTAAAATTATATACTTTCTTATAAATTATGTGGCGAAAGCTGAACAACATATATTTTTGAATTTTAGTAAAATATAAATATTACTTAAAAAACAATCATTTTTTTTTCAATGCATGTTATTAATTAATTTATTTAGAAGAATCAATATTTATTTGAAAAATTTATTTTTAACTGGGATTCATTTTTTAAACTGATGTTAACAATGGATTCAGTGAAGAAAATTACTAGTAAAATACTGTTAATTGTTTTATATAATTGTATTATAACATTTCAGGCAATTTTGTTTTTGTTATACTTTTTCTGAAATTTCTGTTAATTTATAATATTTTTTAAAAAAATTTAACCAATTCTTAAAGAATCTATAAGAAAAGAACTATTATAATTGTTGTTACTTTGACCAAAATGCTCACTTTTACTTGAAAGTTTTATTTTACTCTGAAGTAATTATAAACATCACAGTAGAAACAAATGAATGAAATTAGCAGTTGAATTAAAGTAATTATTAATGCATAATTTAAGTGATATAAAAAATATTATTTTAATATTATAGGAGAATCACTAATAAACTAAAGTCCTCACTTTTACTAGAAAATTAATTGTATTTTACAATAAATTAATTGTAAAACATTGCAAGAAAAACAAGATAATTATTAAATTAGCTTTTGAATTTAAGTAGTTATAAATGTAATTTAAGTTATATAAAAATATTTAGTTTTGTTTCGCATATGAAAAATATATAAAATAAAAAGATCATATTTGATTTGTCATTATTTGCTTTCTAATTACCAAAAGGTCTAAAATTGAATTATTAAAATATATTGCTAATATAGATTAATGAATAATAAAATATGGAGTAATGATCAGAGATCAATAAGTAAATAAATTATTCATAGAAAATATCAAACTGAGAACAATTATACAAAATTGTTTAATTTGCTATCTTTCTTCAAAATTATCAATTAAAATTTCAAAACATTTTAAACTAACTCATCATTTATGTCACTTATGATATCATTCTGAGTATCATATAATGGGACCTATATTGTTATTCATAAACATGATACCAAATACTTGTATAGAAATTATTATTAAACTTGCTATGTATCTTAAGCATTTAGATCTAAGTTGTACTGTCAAAAAAGATAACTAAGGAAATATTTTATGTATTTTTTATTTTAGTGTCATTACATTTATTTTCTTTATAAAGTTCATAGAATACTTATCTGTATATATTGTTAAATTATGATTTTAATTTAAAAGTGCATTGATAAAATATAATTTCTCCCTTATAAGCAATTTCAAATTTGTTATCTGATTGTGTTGACTGTTATTAGTTTCAAGAATTTTAAAACTGATTTTAATATTGAATACAAAATTTACCATATATGTGTACAAGATTAAAAATTATTATATTTCAAAACAATTTCACTGTTGAATAAAATATGCAACTGTTTACACATTTGCTAAAATTCATTTAAAAAAATGTTTTTTTGCTGTGACTATATTTTATTAAATTATTTCATGTTCAAAACTATCATAATTTTTTTAATAACCTGTTAATAATTATAACTGTTTAATTGAAAAAATATTCTTCTGATTATTACAAAACAATGAATGAAAATGTAAATACACAGAATTTTATGTCATTAGTAAAAACATAAAATTCTGTGGTGCTTTTCCATCTGTTCAGTGAAAACAATTTAATAATTAATTCACTAAGGATACATGATGCTTAGTTAACAAAACACACATATAAATTACACATTTAAAATAATTATTTGTTAATTAAAAAGTTTTGACTGAGTTTTCAATTTTCTATATCTTTATTCATTAGTCATTATTACCTGTTTGCACCAAATTAACAGGAAATTAACAGATAACATTATAACCATCAGATATTTTTAATAATAATTGGTTATAGATTTATTATAATATTAAATTGTATTGAATTTTATAAATATATTATAATATTAAATATTTTATTTAACAGTGTTTAATAATCAAGAAATTATTAATGATTTGTATTAAGCTTTTATAAAAGTAGTATTTTATAAATAATATTATAAAAAGGTAAAATATTTTATTTCCGTCTTGTAAGGTTAATATTTTTTTAACAGATTGTACAGTCTTCACTCCAAAATTAGTTGTTGACTTTAGATTTTTCTGTGTCAATGTCAACTAGAAATTCCAGTATTTACTTATCATTGTTATTTTTATTATATATTTTTTATATTCTAAAATAAAGATATCTGCATTTTTAAATTTAATAAAGAATTAATTTTTATCTATCAAGAAAACTTTTGAAATTATGCAAATGAACTTTATATACATTTTTTTTTTCAGAGAGAGAAAATGAGCCCTTTTCAAATCCATTGCCACCAGCAGATTTGTCAAGGAATGAGGAGCATTCGTATGTTCTTCTTCATTATTTTAATTTGTTATTTGTCAGTTTTGTATTTTACTTTTTTAGATACATAATGGAGAAATGTTTTTCTTAATTTCCTTATTATCACTATTATCAAGCATTCAAGATATTTTAAAATTATTATTTTTATTAAAATTATATAGCTAATGAATCTGAACTTTATTTTATTCTTTTTTCAATGATCTTTTGTATAGATGTATTGTAATTTACTTTGTAAGTAATATGAAAGAAAAATGCTCTTATAATAAAATAGATTTTTTGATAAAGAATTGTATCTTGCTCATTACATATTACACTTATTAAATATTTTATTTTATAATTATAATATTGAATTATAAAACTTTTATAAAATATTAATTTTAATATAATATGTTGTTAGTTAAATAACTTGTGATAATTAGTTAAATAGTTTAATTACTGTTGATTATATGTTTTCATTGTTTAATATTTTTGTAGAAGCCATCATCCTATGACAAATGAAGATTTCAGGAAATTATTGATGACTCCTCGAGCTCCACCACATACTGCTATCCCTGCGACCACTGAAGAAGTAAAATCTCATGCTCCGTAAGTTATTCTGTTTATTTAACCATCAGAACAATTTTGTCTTAAAATTCTTCCCACTTTTTCAATATATAAACAATCACATGCAATAAATTAATCAGAATGTAGCAAAGAAATTATTAAAGCTTGAAAATGTTGTTTCTAACATTTTAATAGACATCTTAAGCTTTAATTAAATTATTATTTAATTATTTTTATTTACCATTAAAATTTTTTTAATTATTAAAAAAATAATTTTGATTGAATTCTACAAAATATGCCCCAAAATTAAAATATTTGTAAATAAAAAGTCAATTACAAAAATAATAAAAACTGTATTTTATTTGAAATATTTAATATGACATTGCCATTGAGGTTATCATATGCACTTTGTAGAAAAATTGTGTGAAAGTGTTGTATATTTTTAAGTAAAATTCTCAAATCAACATTTTACATTATTTTCTTATCCTTTATGTAAATGCCACTAACTTTTCCAGAATCATGACATTGAAGAAATTTGTCTTTCAATTGTAGGGTTAATTAAATGAATTCTCTCAGAATCTAACTGTAAAGTTGACATCTACTTCCAAATTGATTTTGATCCTAAGATAAAAAACTATTAAGTTTTGCTCAATTTTTCGAAGTTAATTTGGTTAAATTTACATCCACTACTTCAACAATAGTAATATTTTATAATAATAAAATTACACTTATATATATTATCTTTAAACTTTTCTTATAATTATAGCAACAATAATTCTATTTGCAGAAACTTAAAACATAAATTATCTTTTTAGGAAATTGAATACCTCTAAAATAAAGTATTCATTAATTTATTTAATATATTAATGAATACTTTATTCAATATTATATATAATTTTAAGATATTCTAATTTTATATGCAAATTCTAATATAGTTCCTTTCAAAATTAATTTTGGTCTTTATGAAAAGAAGTTCTCTGATGATTTTTAAATTTCTTCAATAGATTTGGATATGTTAGCATATTTTCTCATGATTTATGTTAAATGAAAATTCTTGTATATATTATATATTCATATAATATTTTTTTCTGTAGATCAAAACGAGAAGAAAGTGATTCTGATGATGATGGCACAGGTACAGCTGATGATCGAGCTGAAAAAAGGAAAAGAAAAAAGAAGTAATTATTTTGTTATCCTTGTAACTGTAAAAAAAATTATTATTTTGTTATTCATTAATTAAACATAATTATTCCAGGTATTATGCTTCTTTGAATAAGCAGCAAGAAGATAAATTAGCAGAACTTTCTCAAAAATATAGAGACAGGGTATTTATATTTGTATTAAAATAAATTACTTTATCACTTTTGTTAAAAATCCGTAAACTTAAGAAACTTTCTTCCTTTTTCCTATAGGCTAAAGAACGAAGAGATGGGGCTAATCCTGATTATCAAAACGAAGATCCAATTACATCTGCTGCTGGATATCGTGCTGTCGCACCAGATGCTAAATCGTAAAAAAAATTTTTACTTATTTAAATAAATGCTTCGAATATTAAATTTATTTATTTTAATTTTTATAAGAAATTTCATTCATTTTTAATAGATAGTTTGAAATTTTTTCAAAATATGGATTAAAGACTTTCGTCTGATGCACAGTAAAAAGCTTTCTTTAATTCTGAAATTTTTCTTAATTCATAAATGTACCTCACAAATAATGAAAATTGAATTTTAGAAAAATTCAATCCTATAATTATTTCATTTTACACATTATGGCAATTTCTTTTTTTATTTTAAAATTTCATTTTCATTAAATTATAAGTAACTATTAAGGAAAATTTTAAATATGCTGTGAATTGGAAAAAAGCAAACAAAACAAATGAAATAAGAAAGTGTTTTAAATTGCATGATAATCATTGGAAATATTAAAAAGAATTAATAATTTAAAATTTTTTCTATCATTTCAAATAACCTGCACATCGTCTTAAGTTGAAGCTATTGATACCTTATAATTGCATATATTTTTTAATAATTGCATTTATTTCAATTAACCTGCACATCGTCTTAAGTTGAAGCTATTGATACCTTATAATTGCATTTATTTTTTAAGTTAAACTTTAGTGCAATAAATTGAGGGTTTAAAATAAAAATTCAATCATTCAATATTTTGTGCATGAAAAAAATAGCAGTTATTAATATCAAAAGAAAGTACATCCTTCATGTTATATCAGTATGTATTATAATAGCATTTATTTTCATTAGATTTTTTAAAATAGTATAATTTTATAATTATAATAAAGATATATTATCTAGAGTAATATTGATTTTAGCATACTTATTGCTGTAAACATATATTAAATAAAATAATCAAATTTTTACATTGCCTTTAAAGTACATTACAAAAAATTAGCTAATCTAAATATGTAATATCCACTGAATAGAAAAAATGCACATAACATTACTATATTCATTAAGCAATTCTGGAAAATTACGTTGGTGGCACAGTGTGTCTTTTTTGGCACTTGCGCCAGAAAACCCAACCAACCAACCAACTGGAAAATTATGTATTATAACAATTTTTACGACAATAAAATATTATCTTTCTCAATTGTACCATTTTCATACCTCAATATAACAATTTTTTTTTAAAAAAAGAAAAAGTGGTGTTTCGCTTGTTGTTATTTGTAATAATGAAATATTTTAAATACGTAATTTGTTAAATATCAAAAAGAAATGAAATGCTTCAATGTTTTTAAATTTATGATTCTATGCACTATTTAGATTATGCTTTTTTCCCTTTCTTTATGGACAAGATAAAATTTCTAGAAGAAGAAAAAATAAAATTCTTAAATATTTTTTTTTTTTAAAAATATATAATTAATTATTTTATTCTTTGTGAAACAAATGTTTTTATTTATTTATTTATTTCATAAAGTTGATAAGATGCAATTGAAAGAAAAATATTTTACTTCAAAAAGTAAAAATGTTAAAAGTTCTTTAATAATATGAATAAAAATAAAATTTCTAATATGAGTATTTAAACTGAACAAAAATTTCTTATTAAAATAATTAATATGTAAGCCTAATCATTTTTCTGTTCATCAATCAGTAATGTAAAAAATCATATTATTTATTGTAGGTAAAAAAAAAATTTATTTATTTAAAAAAATAAATGCATTAATCCAGATTAATTATAAGGGCTTAATTTTTATATATTCATTACTCTCATTATATATTTAAATTGTGTTTACTAATTTTATGGATTCAATTTTAATTGTGTGGCAGTTAAAAATCATTAACTTATTTTTCATTAAAACAAAATAAAATATGCTTGTGAAAGCAGAAGTAATTTTATCAGCAACATCAAGCAATCAGTTTCTCTTCAAGTTCCGGGTTCAGGGTTTCTTAGGGTTCCGGTTTCCCTGATGGCTTTAGAGTTATGTCTATATATTTGCAACTTCAAATAATTTGTTTGAAATTTAAATCTTACTTTATTAATTTGGTAATAATATGAATATTGATTCAATTGTTAAAAATATTTATAAGTATTATTTAATATATTTGTATTTATTTAAATACATTTTGAATATCTGAGATATAACTTTTGTTAAAGGGGATTAGATGCAGCTGAACGAAGAAGACAAATGATTCAGGAATCTAAGTTTTTAGGTGGTGATATGGAACATACCCATTTGGTAAAAGGTCTTGATTATGCATTGTTACAAAAGGTAAAGTTTTTATTGTTAAAGAAATTTTTAAATCAGTGATATGTTAAAGTTTAAATAAAGTTGAATATTTTAATTTTAAATTATTTTCCAATAAAATATATGTTTGCTTTGGAGGCAAACCAAATTAAAAGTTAAAAATAAGGTAAAAATTTCATTTAAAAATAGGATCAAGATAAAAAAAAAAAAACTATAATTCATTATGTTTTAAAATTATTTTATTATCATTCATATATTAGAATAAACTTACCAGTTCAAATTTATTACGATATTTTCTGTTCCAATTCTGTAAATTTTTTAAGCTTGAAATTTGATTTCATTTTAAATTTAATGTATAGTATGTCTAGGATATATCAAGCATTACATTCTATCCTATCTTTCAAATCTATGATTTATAACTTTTTATTGAAAAGCTAATATTATTTTCAAAATTGATGTATATGATTTATTTATTTTCATGTATATAATCAGGTAACTATGTTTAATAAACATTTGTTTTATTAATTCTGTATAAAATTAACAGATTAGAACCTATTGAAAACAAAATATATTGGTTGAAACTTATTGTTTGAAATTCACTTTTATCTCAATCAACATCTAAAAATATTATTGATTTACAAGCTGCTATTTCCTCAATATTTACAAAATATTAAGATAAATACAATCATGTAAATATAGAAGTATAATAGATTGCAAATAATTTGTATTATTACAGTATGCCACCAAGCATACAAATTGGACTCTTTAGCATTATCAACAAACCTTTTGATCTGTTTTTTCATTTTATTTTGTTGAATTTATTTTAAATCACTAGCTGAATTTACAGTTGAACTATATGTAGCAAACCATTTAATAATTGCATTTTCCTAATTTTGATTCCTCATCATTATGCCCTTTTGACCTGTCTTTCTCATTTGAATATTTGACCTGTCTTCGATTTGCATATGGAGATAAAAACCTGGTCCTTATTAAAAATATTTTGATTTATCAAACCCTTTTTATCATTTAATGACCAATTCTATTTTTTTTTAAAAATGCTTTGGTTTGTTACTCAATGATCATTTTTTACACATGAGTAAGAATCAAACTAAGATCTACAGTTTAAAGTGGATTCTGAACCACTAGAACTGAATTTATAAATTGTTGAGCTGAAGATCGGGTGGCTAATTCTTCAGCTTCACATTAAATGATCTTATTTATTTGCACTTTCAAGTCTATTCTGCAAACATAATACTAAATTTGTTTATATGTATTTATAACTAGAGCTTTGACATAAATATAAATTTATATTTTAGAATATGTACATCAAAATTCTTTCTTGATTTTTTTCTTTGTTTAGAAATATTTTTGCTAATGAAAATTGTTTTAAAGATGAATAATTTTTCTTAAATCTCTGAAGGTTATGCATTTTATTTATTTCTTGTTCTATCACAATGATCAATGATTCAAATAATAATCAAAGATGTATGTTTACAACATATTATATATTATTATTATTATTTTGTTTGTTTTTTATTCCTGTAACAAATAATAACATTTAATATTCTGATTTATTATTTACATATAATTTTATGCAACGTTCATAAGTATTTAATTAATTTTCTTCTGAATTGTAAAAAATATACTAATGCATAGTTCTCTTTAGGTGCGTAGTGAAATTAACTACAAAGAAAAAGAAGATGAAGAAATGGAAAGCCAACGATTAAAACATAAGTATGCAAATAAATTCTATATTGCTAGTTTGTGTTATTTTTCTCAATAAAAGTTGCTGAATTGCATTTATATAAAACATATTGTTCATTAAATTAATTATAAAAATCAATATGTTAAAAAGCCAATATAACTAGACAAATTTTGATATGCATGTTAATAAAGCTAGCAAATAGAATAAAGTTAGAATCACATTGATACTATGTACATTTTTCAGGTTAACTTTAAGTAAAAGCTAATTCATTGGTTGATGAATTAGTCTGCCAACACTATTTTACTATAACTCATTTTTCTAACATAAATGTTTAATTTAAAATTTATATCAATAAAATTATAAACTTTCTTTTAACAATTTAAGTTCAAAAAATTGATGATCAGTTTTATTTATTTATTAGTGTGAATACTTTAAATTATACTTTATATATTTAATTTAAAAGAAAGAAAAATTTAGAGATTTACTTTAAAAATATAAATTTCTATCCCAAAAATGTGAAGAAAAGTGTTTATACTTAGTGGACAAGTTCAGATTGAAACTGATCTTTAGAAAAATATTTAATTAAAATGTTTTATTAAAAAAAATTTAATTAAAATGAAAATGTATTAATTAATAACAGCTTAATTTAATCTTCCATTCTTGCAGTTTGGTTTCATGCATAAATTATTTTACTAAGTTGAATTATTTGTAGTATTAAATTAATTGATTGTTTAAAATGCATTAACATTTAGATTAATTTGTTTCTAGTACGTTATTGGTTAAATTTTAATTTTTCTACAAATCTAATTTATTTCATCTTAATTATAAAATCTAGTTGATATTTTAATATTACACAAAATAGTTAGCTCATTATCCTTTTAGTAAAAACTTAATAAACCTTCATAAATGCTCACTTGTCTGAAAGTATTTGCACACTAAGAAAACTGCTCCAAGTTATGCATGAAAAAATTTTTTTCAGCATTTTCTTGTGATTACTATTTGAAATTAGTGAAATGTACATTTAAACTGCAGCATTTAATTGATCCAATTTTCACATTCATGGGTAATTAGAATTAGATAATCAAAATTTAAAAGTCTTGAGGTTTTGGAAAAATAATTTTATTACAAATATATATAAATTCAAAACCATGCATTTACAACTAGCTTCAATCATGTGCTTTTATAATTTTCATTTAACACTTATATTAGCAAAAAATATGTAAAATGTCAAATGTAGTAAAGAATAAATGTAAAGATGAATCTCATCTGGTACAAACACAGGATTAGTTACCGAGACATCACCCCACATCTGCTGGCACGCGGTAACTATTATAACACGTTGATGTCTTGATGTTCTCGCATAAGACTAGCCATAAACTTGTTAAATATGTTTAATCATATCACCAACTTTTGATGGGCTTTGCAAGAAGTTAAATTATCAACTTCAAAAGAAAAGGTTTATTCAACAGATGCATCAATCAACCTGTTGGTAAAAGTGAAAGTCAGTTGATTTTAACAGCAAACTATCATCAGAAATCTGAAACTGCAGAATCGGCTACCCCATTCTTCAGGATATTCCAAAGTTATGAATGCATGAAAAGCAATCCTGAGAGCAATCAAGTCTACTAAAAGTATCATTACCATCTGTTAAATTTCATTTGGTATAAATTTATTGATATCAAAATATTTAATTTCTTGTAGATGCTTTGATAACTGTGCATCCTCAGATTTCAAACTCAAGTTTGATAATTATCAATAATCCTTCAGTTTAGGCATATTCATTTAAGTAGTTATGGATCTTAATCAAGTTATAATATCTATAGTGAAGGTTAAAACTTTTTTTCCTCCTCTTCACACTAGCATTGCTAATGACCAATGTATTTGTTGTGAAATCAGAAATGTCTGATTTCTTCTTTTGAAAGTTGTCTAATCAACATGGCATTATAAAGAAAACAAATTTCATCAAATTTTTCATATTGCTATCTTTGCTCTCTTGTTAGGATAACTCTACATTTTTTTCAGCACTTGCAAATTTTAGCACCTGAAAATCAAGTATACAAAATGCATTCTTTGATACTTGCATTCTTTGATCACAAATATTTTATTAACGTAATATAGAAATATTCAATTTCAGAATGTTAATTTTAAAGGATTATCTTTTTACATTTTCAATTTTGCATATCAAAAGAAAATTACTTTATATGTATTTGATAGTGTTTACCCCTGTATCTTATATGACAGTATGTATTTATTATAGAAATTAAAACACCATTATGTAAATAAGTAATTGAAATATGACATATCCAAGTCTGTGAATTAATTAAAATAAGAAAAGTGTCTCCTCACAAAATTCAGCTCTATTAATTTAAAATACTTTCTCTTGTTTTCATTAAGGTATTGTTATATTCTGCATTTTGTTGCTATTTAATTTGTTTTGTTATATTTGTTTCAATTTTTGGGTAAAGATAAAAAAATTGTTACATAAGATGTTTCCCTGGGGAGAACAAAAATCAGTAATCATAAATCATGTTGAAATGAACAACAAAATATTTTGTTCCATCATTTAATATATTGTTAATTATTTTTTCTATTTATTTCATCATGGAATCATTTCTTAATTTTATATTATAAATATAGAAGATATCTTGTGCAACATTACACATTGAAAAATTTAAAGTTTGATATTCAAGTATTTTTGTATGGAATAAGATGTAATAAATTGTTTGTAAATTGTTTCTATACAAAAAAGCTTGTTTTAAAATTGTCTTTAACATAAATAAAATTTCATATTTATTATCTTTCATATTGTATATTAATAGAGATAAAGATGAAGAAGAAGAAATCCATTTCAAGACCAAGTTAGGTAATTTATTATTTTTTTTTTCTATTCTTTGATTTGATTTTTAGGAAATACATTACGGTAGATTCTCTTATAATATACTCTTAAAAAAGGCTATGAAAAATGTCCAGTTAGTAATTAGCAATTATTATTTAATGTGCTACATGAGTATTAGTACCAATTTTTTCACCTCATAGAAATTCACATTTTACAAGAGTGAGTTATACATAAGTGCACTATATTTATACTTATATAGAATTTCATGCATATATTCTTATTTCATTGCTAATAAACTTTAAAAAGAGTAACTTTGTGGCACCAGCTCACTATTTATACTTCAGTAGTCTTTTAGAATACTATTTTGTACAGTATGATACTTTCTTTTTCTGTTGTAATGATGAATGTTATTTATTTTGCTAATGTATTTTACAGATGTTGAAGAAGCTGAGTACTTAGGATATTCCATATTTGTCACTGTCCATATATAAATTTGAAATAGATATAAAAAAACAAATAATATTTAATATTTTATTTGAATTTAAGATTACACCTACTATCTTGATTTAATATTTAATTTCATTAGATTTATTATTTTTCCAAAAAAAGTATGAAAAGTATCAAGAATTATCTATACACAAAATAAGATTTTTTTTAACTGATATGTTATGGTGTTCTATAATCAGACTAATTTTTGTGCTTGCATAAGAATTAAATTCTTTTTCAAAAAATTTTATAAACATTTTTTTAAAGAAATTAAAAACAAATGTTTGATATAAGTGAATGTTATAAAATGTTTACAAATGCAGTTATGTGTTTGTTTTATAGTAAAAAATAGCATAAAACTTATATATAATTGCTGTAAACCATAAAATGACACAAATACTATTTGTTTCATATGTATTACGTGTGAAACAAATAGTATTCGTATCATTTTATGGTTTACAATATTTTATTACATGTATTATGTATTACATGTATTTTGTTTCTGTGCAGAGTTCCTATTCTTATTTTTAGTGTGCAAAAATACAGTTTAACTTTTTATTTATATTTCTTAAATTAATATTATATAATTAATATTTTCTAAAATTTTGCAGTCAACTTCTTTCATTCTTAATTGCAAACAAAATTAATTTTCCTTGAAGTTATTTAATTTAATTCCTTGAAGTTAAATTAATTTTCCTCACATAAAAAAGTAACAACATTATTCTCAATTTGAATGCTAATCTAAATTCGTATACAACTTTTAAGATCAAGTATTTTTTAATACTGTTCAATTTTCCCATTTATATCTTGATATCTTGCATTTCAAATGTATAAAATGAATAATATTTGTTAGATAAATTTTAGAATATTTAAATACAACTATATTTCAATATATTGTAGGTAAAAATATTTACCGACAAGTATTCAAGCATCGTTACCCAGAACGGAGTGAACTATTTCTCCCAAATAGAATGGCATATATTATAGATCTAGAAGATGAATTTGCAGAAAGTGATATTCCAACAACTCTTTTGCGAAGTAAAGCTGACTGTCCCAGTTTTGAGGTTTTATTTTTTATTTCTTTCTTGTTTAAAATTAAATGCTTATGATTTTTATCTGATAACTTACAAGCATTTTTCCATCTATAGTTTAGAAAACATAATTGATTCGATTTCATTCAAAAATAATTATATATGTGCAAATTTTCATGAATATTTATCTTCAGCTTTATAATGATCAAAATGTAAATGATATGGTTTTTTCTTTTTAAATTTCACTTTAAAAAAATTTTCCAAATCACTGATTGTTTCACTTTATTTATTAAAATTTTTTGTGAAAAGAACACATTACAATTCATGTTTCTTTTAAATTTAAAGGTTTTGATTGACATAGACTCGACAATTTAAATTATGAAATTGAAATCTATCATTAAAATTATTCTTTATTGATTACACTGAAAGACTTTCATTTTATGTTAAATTAACTTTTAAAATAAAAATTTATAATTTTAGATGTACATTAGTTTTTCCGAAATTCAATTTAACAAGTTAATCATTAATTTTAATATAACTTTAAAAGAAAAAAAAAAACAATGCATTAATACTTGCTTTTAAGTAAATTAATAAATATTTTCCCCTAATACTTATAAATAAATATTTTCCTCTAATACTTATTAATTTACTTAAAAACAAGTATTCCTATTATTGTAAATTGAGATAAGATTAAAAAATTATATCATGCTCTTGTAAGCATCCAAGTCATAAATAAATAAATAATAATAGACTGAAGATTCAATTTTAAAATTTTTGGTGGTTATATCTTAAAAATTTATATGCTGAAGTATTTAAGATCATAATGCAACTGAATTATTTATTTAACAGGTAGAATTTAATTTAGAGAATTGTCACAGTTGTATTCCACAATCAGATATAAATTTCTTTAATCATAATACTTACATTTCTATATTCTCTTAACTACTAGTTATTCAGGCTTAAGAAGAATGGAAAACTATAATTTGGCTTATAGCCACAAATGGTTATCATAAATAAAATAAACATTTTTAATTTTGTGTTTCTTTATTTTGGTTTTAGAGTTTTTTAAATTTTTATCAATTTTCTTTTTAGTGGTGTGATATATTCCATTATTTTCTTTGTGGCTTTAAGTTTTATTTTGTGGCATTCTAAGGGATATTTTTCGAAAGGGGATAGATTGTTTGAAATTTTGGTTACTGGAATGTTTGAAGTATTTAAGTATTTTAACTAAAAGGAATTTAGTATTATATTTAGAAATAAATAATGATATTTTGTGTTGCTTTAAAGTATTAGTAATTGATAACATTAAATAATGTTCCTTTATATTATTTATTTAAATTTTCCTCATACATGACTGTATATTTTAAAAGTTGAATTTCTTAAGAAATCTAAAAAAAATAAAGGGGATGTTGAATTATGTTCATTGACAAATTTAATTAATACTATAAATACTTATTCTTTTCAGTCTCAAACAACATTAACTACTAATGACATTGTCATTAAGAAGCTCACACAAATTTTATCATATTTGCGACAAGGCCTGCATAATAAAAGAGGAAAGAAAAAGGACAAAGGAAAATTAAAGGAAGACGAAGCTAAGAGACCTAAAATTGCTGATGATAGGTTTATTTGCTTGTTTTTCTCTTTTAAATATTGAACAATAGTGATCTGTATTTTGCTATTTAAAATATTTAAGTTAAATATTATAGAGTTATCAGTATAATTTTATGCAGAAAAATATCTCTCGTAAATGAAAGCATTTTATAACAAATTAAAAGTTTATTAATTTTAGATTTATTTATTTATTTTTTGAAATTCTTAATATGACTAATTTTTTGTAAAGAATAATACAAGAATTTTATAACAAAGCATCTCAAAATAATTAAAATTGTTAGTATAAATTTAGTTCAATTTTATCCAATTTCAAGATTAAAATTCTTACTTTGTTTGCTTAGTAAATTTATCATTAAGTGAAAAAAAATTATTCTTATATTAATGAAACATTATTTTAACAATGTTAATAATACTCTAAAATTATTTTTCTTTGCTTCAAAATATGTAGTACTCTTTAGATAATAATTTTTTTGTGAACAAATAAGTGAATAACTGTCAACAAATTTTATATTTTTTAGCAATTGTATTTTAGATGAGTTTTAAAATTTAGTGTATGTTTTGAAATTTGCTAATACACAATAAATTATATATTTAAATGAATGTATTACATACAAATGAGCATTTTAATTTGTGAATATTAACATTTTATATGCATGTAAAGGCTGTTTTGTAGATTTATGTTAATATTATGTACATACTTTTTACTCATTTTTAAAAATGCTTGAGAAAAAGGTTATATTAAATGCTTAGAAGTGTCTCAAAAATGTTATTCTTAAAATAAAAAGTTTGTATTTTTTAGACCTTTAATATTTAAACTTGTTTTTTCTAGTATTTTTGGTGATATTGGAGAATATGTGCCTACATTAGAGAAGAAAGATAAATCTAAAACAGATAAGAATTCTACTGCAGAATCTGAAAAAAGAAAATCATATTTTGAAATGCCAAAAACATATGTAATTAGTCTAATTTATTTTATATTATTGCTTTAGTTTCTACTTAAAACTTTGGTATAAGCTGTAAATTTTACAACAACATATATTACTTTTTAGGGTAATAAATTCAAGCTAAGTATATGAAATTGCGAAGGCTATTTTTTGACATAACGCTTCAAGAAAAACTTTTTTATATTTATAGTATCTACAGATCATATATTTCGAACACAATGTCGTTTGATAGCACTCTTCAAAGATTTTAGCTTAGCTTATTGTTGAACCAAAGAAGGCTATTGTATTCTTTTTAAGGAATCATAATTGTTGAAGTAGATTCTTGAAAGCTTTTTTATTTGATTTCATGCAATACATAAGTATGGCCTACATTCTCTGAATATTCTTTTTCTAACAAGCAATACATATGTGAAAAATTAAAAGTTATCTCACTGTAGGTTTCAGCTATTATCCAGTTTATAAAATCTGAGTCAATTTGATTTATTTTATTTATATTTATTATATTATTAATAAGTATTTATTAATTATTTTACATTTTCTAATAAATATATATTGATTTTGACTTTTCTCTAACAAATTGTGTGCTTAGAAATATTAATCATTTAACTTGTAAAATAACAACAAAAGACTGATTGCTTAAAATTGGTAATTAATT
This sequence comes from Latrodectus geometricus, assembly GCA_026290005.1. Classification (NCBI taxonomy): domain Eukaryota; kingdom Metazoa; phylum Arthropoda; class Arachnida; order Araneae; family Theridiidae; genus Latrodectus; species Latrodectus geometricus. Next base: position 17,223 of record JAPDSC010099817.1, on the reverse strand, counting down.
TTGATTTCACCTCTAAAATTGTTAAGAGTTGCCTATTGTTGCATTGAGATTCAATGTTCAAAACTGAGAATTACTTCATTCATGTATTGAATAATGTCCATAAACAGAAGTCCATTATAATATTATTACCATTAAAAAATAGGCGAAATTTTAATTTCTATTGCAAAATCAGTGACAAAATATCTATTTAAAAAACAGATCAAATGACTGTGATTATTTTTTTTATTGAATTTTGTTTGTTACTCTAATATTACTGGTATAACTTCTGCTAATACTTTCCAAATAAAAAAAAATTATACGAAAAAGTAACATTAGTGTTTTTTTTTTCTTTTCTTTTTTTAAATTTATTTATTTAATTATTTTTTATATTTTTTTTTAAAGGATTAAAAATGATAGCCTAAATTACATTCTTTTAGAATATCATATCACTCAAGAGTTTATTTAAATTGTGAAAAAGTCTTTTCTCTCTTTGTAATGGAAGTAAAATCAATTCTGGAAGTTTAAAAACAAGGTTAATTGCTTTTTGTTCAACACTGATAAAGCTTTGCTTGTTTAAGCATATTTTAATATGAGAAAAATACAAAAAAATGTGTACAAAAATATAGAAACTATTTTTTATGTTATGTATTTTAAGCTAGGCTAATTATATTTATAAATTATAGAATTTAAATTTACTGTAATTTTCTTGTGTAGTATTTAATAATTAAAAAAATACTTTTCTTTTAGGAAGAAAAAAGAAGAGAAGAGAAAACACGAGAACGCAAAAACGTAAATATTATAACCTTTGTTGTTAAAATACACTTGATATTATTTGCGTACATTAGTATGTTTCCCTGTACCTAGATTTCAATTGGCCTTTACTAATTAGATAGAAACTACTGCATGTGTCTTCATAATTTAGAAAGGGACCAAACGCAAGACCCCCTCCATTACCTGACCTTCCACCTTAGAGACTTTCTTCTTTTAACTTAGAAGATATTGTACCACAACCTCTTTAACATGCCCTAACCGCCTTTATTGAACTGGACTGATACTCTGTTAAGTTGGATTCAAGTTTTCTAATAATGAGAATGATGCCCTAACAACTATGCCACTACAGTCATATAATTTTTTTAGCAATATAGTGAATAATTTTAATTTCTATTTAACTAACATTGATCATTAATTATAAAATCAGATACTTTCACACACATGCTATTTTTTGGTTTTTAAACTAAGATGAATTTCTAAATATTCAATAATAATAAAATACAACACAATAAACAGCACAACACAAAGAATATAACAAATAAACATGTATTATATGACATGAACATGACATGTTTGGAATATTTTTGCTTTTAGTTTGACTGAAATATGTACTCATTTACTTATTTTTCACAATAAAATGTATTTTCATAAATTAAAATTCATTGATGCTTTTATTTGTATATATTTATTGAAACATATATTTTTTTCTATATTAGAGTATAAAATAACTGCCTTTATCGAACAGCTATATTTTTCAAATATAGCTGTTAAAGTAGTTCAAAATGGCATAAAATTATATATATTAATTTATCACTGTAAATATATATTAAATGATAAAATCAATTTTTTACACTGCTTTAAAAGTTTATTACCAAAAATTATATAAGTAAAATATGTAAAAAAGTGTTTCACTTGATGTTATGTTTAGTATTATTTTAAATACACAATTTGTTAAATATCAAATAAAAGTGTAAATAAAATGCTTCAATATTTTTTCTAATTAATGATTCTGTGCACTGTTTAGGTAATGCTTTTTTTCCCTTTTTTATGGACAGGATAAAAATTTCTAGAAGTATACGAAAACATACATAAAATTCTTAAATCATTTTTTTAAAAATTTACTCAATGAAGTCAATTTTTTTACAATTAATGAGAAGAATTGGAGGTTAAAGATTTTTCAGAGGTAGTCACGGAAAAATCTTCAGAGGAAGTCATTGGTTAACCCTGGGCTGTCTGGCCAATTATGATGATTTAGTTTATTTATAGTATATATAACAATATTTTTAGAAACATTTTTCTGTTGGTATTAACAAATAATTTAAATTTTCATAAACATAATTGATTAAGTACAGGAAATATTTTCTGCCATCTTGCAGTCCTTCAGTCTATGTTTAGAAAGGTGTGAAAACTTTTAGGTTTTATATGAAATAAAACATTATTATCTCTTTAATGTTGAATTATTTATTTTAGGATGTAGCTTTGATCTTTTTCTTATTTTTTTTAAAATTCACAAATTTCTTCTAACTTCACATAGATTTATCAAGGATATTTTATAAATTAAAACTATTTAATTTTATTACTTCCTACATTTATATTCTTTGAAACATACACACATATTATCTATTCATAGGAATGGGATAGTATATTATCTGGTGAATATGGTGAACATGGTGAAAAGAAAGATAAGCTGTAAGTACATGAAAATTTTTTGAATTTTCCAAGTATAAAATTTCAAGATAATCTTGCATTGTTTTTTTAATTAACGTTTTCTAAAAAGTTGTCTTTGCAAGAGCTTATTATGGAAAAATACATCTTTCTACATAAATTTTTTTATGTAAAGTTTCCCTATTTATTATTATTAAAATTCTAATATCCTATAATTTCCCTATTTATTATTATTAAAATACTAATATTCATTAAAAATAATTGTAACAAATTAAGTCTAATTTGTTACAACTATTTTTGTTTTATAAGTAAAGTGTTTTATAAATTACTTTTTACTTTTAGTATTGTATAAAACTATATTAAAAAAATTTTGTGCAAATTTTAGTTTAATGGGTGCACTTAAAGGTGATGATAGTAGACTTAAAGCTAAATTGACAAGCAAATTGGAAAGAGATATGCCAGAAAGTTATGCTGAATGTTATCCTGGGTATGTTATTATCCTCATATTCAAATAGAAATTAATTCTTATTTTAATTTTTTTTAAGTCAATAAATAACAGCTAAAATAGTTTATTCATTTGAAGCTTCTGCTTTGTTTATAGTTAAAATTGTGTTCCAGTTTAATGTGTTCAATAAATATTTTCTTGAATTTTTAATGTTTTTATTCATTATATTGAGATTAATGTTTATTCATTAGAAAATCACTAAACACCATTAAAATACAGTATTCTCTTCTGTTGTAATTAATTTACAGTAATTAAAATTTCACTTTGATTAAATGGAGTATGAGTAATATTTCTCTTTAATACATTTTTTCTTGAATTCATTATATCAATTTTATTATATCATTATTCATGTAATACTGCTTCTGTACTTTTATTCTTAAATTTAATTGATAGAAAATGTTATTAATATGTTAATACTGTTAATTATGGATTAGGAATTTATTTATTGTTGTCCATATTGTTATATTCTGCATAAGAAAAAGAAAATGGCATATGCACTAAATGATTTTGAGCTAATTTTGAGTTCAAATTTCTACCTTATTGAATTTTATGTTTCCTTCTCATTTGATGATTAATTTCATTTATAAAATATATAAAAAATATTCGATCAGAGTAATCTAAAATTTTATTGAAATTTATAAATTGAACTATGAATTTGGCTCCATTTGCATGCCTAAAATCATTTATGAGTAATTTTAAAACATGATTGTAATAACGATGCATATGATTAGTCATTGAAAATACTTTTTTTAATTAAATATAAAAAACTGTAATATTTAAGCTAATAATACTTCTAATTATTATATTTAGGGCACCAGAAAATGAAGATGCTGTTGCTGATAGTGATGATGAAGTTGATTATTCAAAGATGGACATGGTAAATTATATAAAACTTTGTTAATTTTACAAAATTTTATTAAATGTATGTATATATGTGAGCTTGCATATATATCTGAGTTTTTCAATATTTTATTCTGAAAAAATTTAGTACAAGTGACCATAACAATTATTGCATAACATATTTATGAATTCCTATTGTACAATTTTGATGAAAGAATTTTAAAGAGTAATAAAAGCTAATAAAATTAACATTTAAAATTATTTCTAGAAATAATTATAGTTGGAGTCTATTTGTGTGAAATTCATAATCTTTTTATAGACATTTGAATGCCTGTATTTGTGTAACTAATAATAATAGTAAATTATTTAATATTTAAAGTTTTATGAATATTTTAAGAATTCTAAATTTTCCCCTCTATTATTAATTACTGAAATTCTCCCTTTGTAATGTGATACTTTTTTTGAAGAAATTTGTCTATTTAAATTTATACAGTATCTCTAGTAATAAAAAATGATTCTTCTAAAAGAAATTGAAAGAAACACTCTAAACTTAAAATTGTAATCGTTAATCTGGAGGTATCCTTTTCTCAATTCTTAGATATATGTTGGTAAATTCCCAACTTAATACATTTTAATTCCACTTAATTTTGAAGTAAAGACCACTAGAAGTAATTCATTTTATATACAAGTATTATATCTTCTTGGCTCATTTTGTTGATATTATATTGCTGACCCATGATATGCTTCTTGGCGCAGCAGGTCCATTTTTGGACCTTGCGCCATAAAACCCAACCAACCAATCAACCATTACATGCTTCTCCATCTCTTCATCATGAAAATTTTTTTGCTTCTGATATATTTTTAGGAAAAGCATTGTCTGTTCCAGAAATAATTTCACTTTGAAATTTAATTTAACTTTTTGTTCTCATTTAGATTAAAGGTTTCCCACAAAGCAATTTGAGACTAATGTGGAAATTGAATCTTTAGAAACTGTTTGTTGTCAAATGCCAAAACATTAGTTCTCTTTGTAATTTTTATTAATAGTTTAAACAAATTATTTATTCCCAGACTTTTCTATGAGAAATTATACTTTGTGGAACATTATTAAACTGTATTTAATCTGTAAAAGCTACTTTTTCAAAGATGAAAAATATTGGAAATATAATCTTTAAAGAATAAGTCATAAAAAAATTATGTAAGAAGTCAAATATTTAAATTGTTAACAAATAATGTGAAGTTCTCTCTATTGTGTTAATTAAGTATTGATGCAAAATATTAAAATGTAATATTGCTTAAAATGTCTTTAGTATGCAAATTATTATGTAATTTAGACTTAACTTTCACCTTTTTGTTTTTTTATTAAAATATTTTTTTACAGATGCTGCAAATCTTAAGTATGACTATTGTTATCTTTTAATTGAAAAAATATCTTAAAATACATCTTTGATAATTATTTTACTTTGGAAATTCTATAAAGTTACTCAAGCAATATAAAACATAATAAAATTGTAAAAAAGCCTTAAAAAATTTCCTTCTCTTCCTTTGCAACGAAAATATTTATGTTTAAATAGTATAGAAGACTTAATATATCAATATCATATAAAACATTTTAGATAACTTAATTAAACCAATTCATTATTGTATAATGAGTCTACATGTTTTTAATTAATAATTGAAAGAATTTAAATTATTCGCTTAAATTTTTTTATACTGTCCCAAAGTTACTGTTGTAGATATAATGATTTTGACTCTAAATTATTAATATTTTATTAGCTTTTAAAAAATCTGATATAATTTCTGTAGGGTAATAAAAAAGGTCCTATTGGTCGCTGGGATTTTGATACTGCTGAAGAATACAGTGACTACATGAGCAGCAAAGAAGCTCTGCCAAAGTAATATTTTTATTTTAATAATCCTTATTACATTGAATTATTTATGGATATAAGTTATTTATGTGTGTATTTTCATATTACAGTAATGCTAAAGAGTATACATTAGTTAACTCCTAAGTGCAAAAAACAAATAGATGAATATCGGATAATGTTATTTAAAGAAATCAAAGATAATATATTATTGTTTTATAAATTTCTTTAAATCCTGTTTAGTAAAAATCATTTTCTGTTAGATTTTTTTAAACATTCCTATCTTTGATTTTTGTTATGCAACTGAAAATAGCTTTTCTTATTTAGTTTATGAACATATTGAATATGGAGAGCATCTACAACTTTTTCACAGCAATATTGTTAAAAATTTTGATTTTAAATAGTGTGTAACGCTTTATTTAAAAGGCAAGAAGAAAAAAATTACTAAAGTTTTTTGTATTGTTTAGAGATTTTCAACAAGTGTTTACTACATAATTATTAATCCATTTAAATCCCTGCTCAACATTTCCATTATATTTTTTCCTCATTGTTTATTGTAATGCATTGATTTCCTTCAGAATTTGTCAAATGTTAATTTTTAATAATGGTATACCTTTTGATTTTTTTCCATTATGTATTTGGATATTTAATTATAATGCTGCTTTTTGCTTTACTTTATTGCAATATATTTTATAAATTTTAAAATTTACATATGTTTGGTCTGCTAATTGATGCATATTGAAAGACTATACTTGCAAATAATTTAAAAAAAAAAAATGTCATAAGTATGTTAATATTTCTCTAAAATAAATTCTTAAAAATTGAGATTAAATATTTTTGAATAAAATTAAATCTTAACATTTTTTGTATAAATTCATGATTCCAACAATTATTTCAGAGCTGCATTTCAATATGGTGTTAAAATGGCTGATGGCAGAAAAACTCGCAGAACTGGAACTGGAAAACGAGATGAGAAAACTAAATTGGATCGTGAATTACAGAAGATCAATCAAGTAATATTGAATTTTGTTTTAAACTTTTCATGCAATTTATATGATATAGTACATTTTATCTTTCTAAAGTCAAATATGTTCATCATAAGCTATTGTTCCACTATGAATAATTTGTAAGACTATTAGCTTATCAATACTGAATTATGAAATGGTGCCAAATTTCAGTCTTATATATTTTCTAAAAAATAATACTATTAGTATATATGTTATCAAAATCTTGACATTTATTTTTTTTTTTAATTAAAGAAGGTCTAATTCATTCCAAGATCTACATCATTGAATATTAACAATAATTGTGACTGCAATAAAGGTGGGGACAAAAATGAGGATATTGTGAATCTTTATTCATGTTTGAAGAATACCATTCACAAACATATATTTTAAACTGTCAAACACTGGTGACCATTACAATTTAAATAAACAATTTTCTGTGAGGTGTTGCATTTTCACCTCTGTAAAAAGTTGAGCTATGTTATTAGAAACAACATTGACAGTGAAAGTAACCAGATATGTCCAGTGAGGGCAAATATTTTCCTTACATTAACTTATTTGTTCCATCAAAATTATATATTTTTTACCCTTTTCATAGTTTGTATCTTCCAGTCCATAGACTTCTAATATTTTTGCACGAATATAGATAATTTTTTTAGAGTTTTCAGCTGATATATACAACTAACTTCTTTGTGAAATCCATCTTGACTTTCATTATTTAATGTTTCATTAAATATCATCATATATTATAGGTTCACCATAAATCTTTCTAGACTTGTAATCGTTTTGCTTGTTAATACTTATCTTACACTTCTAAAATACAATTATAGCTTCTTTTATTTTCCTTTTCCCAAATTTCCATTATTGCCATCAGGTAGTTATTTCATCGCAAATTATATATTGCAAAATAAGTTTTAAAAGCTTATAAAATTTTATATTTAACCAATTCTCTTCATAGATTAAGACCATAATGCTAACAAGAAATCTAACCCTAAACTTTTTTTTTAAAAAAAACTCAATGTAAATCTTAGTGGTAAAGTGGTAAAGTCTTAAAAAAGAAATACAATATCTTCATTATCTTGTGTTCTACTTTTCAAATAAATGAAAATAATAAGAGATAAATTATTACAAATTTATTTTGTAGCGATTGATATTTGATATATTAAATTTTTTTTATATTTGCATGATTATTTTTTTAATACTTCCAACCAATTTTGGTGACTTATTTTTTGTTATTTTCAGATTATTGCTCGTAAGAAAGATACCAATTCATTTAGCGCTGGAGTGTAAGTATATTAAATGTTTATCAAATATTAATAAAACTTTCACTATCATATGCATAATTTCACATTTTTATTTTTAGGGGAACTCCTGAATACAAGAGACCACGGTATTAAATTTTATAAAAATCTTTCTTGTTTCCTTGGACTATTATGGTGTATTATAACATTTTGTTATTATTTGTATATATTTAGAAAAATAAATATGAGTTTCCAAAACTAATTTTCTCTTAAATTGCATTATAAGTTTCAATAAATAACAATGCATAAATAATGAAGTTATTCATAGATGAACTTTGTTTTGTAAGTTCTACAAAATGAAAAGTTTCTTTGCTTGAGATATCCTCCCTTGTTTCAGATAGACACATTATAATAAATAAAATATGATATTCTAAACATTTCTTTACTTTTTACAAAAACACTATTTAGTGCTAAATGAACATTTGTTTGGTTTTGGCTTTATGATCATTTTTCACATAACAGCTAATAAATTGGGATATACAGTTTAAACTACTGCCACTGCAAAAAATCCATGCCTGATGTAGAAATTGAATTGACAAACTGTTGAATTCAAACCTAGAGGTCTAACCATTTAGATTCCAGCTCTATCATAAACATTAATTTTTCAAAATCAATTTATAAATGATTTTCTTGGTACTCCTTGATTTCCACTGCATATGCACCCAAACTTGAGTAAATTTTCCAAACTCAGGGTGTAATAGATTTTACAAAGACAATGCATTTTATGAATTTCAGTTTGCGAAAACAAGGCAAAAAAATAATTATAGAATAAGACAAAAATGTTTATTTTTTTTACAAATACACCTAATTCATATAATTATCATGCAATTTTCTACAAATAAATAAAATCAAATACAATAATTTGAAATTAAAGATATTGAGAGTTTAAAAGCTGGTCCCAATCAGTTGATAATTGAAACACTTCTCGTTTCAACCATGCTTCGTAATGATACTTAAAGTCATCAGTTAATTCTATCTCTCTTCCTAATACGCTTAAAATATTATTATCTACTGGCTGAAACTCAGGATCAAATGTACACAATGATCCAGAACGATCATAGCGACGGTTATGAAATCTATTAATACTAGCTTGCAATGCGAACTCTTCTGCTTGGAAATCCCACGGTCTTGCATCTAAATCTATAATAGAAAAATATTTTATTTTTCTTTCTACAGACTAAACAAAATTAAAAATACATAAGCATTTTTAAATTTACTTCAAATTATTAAATTTAGTATCATGATAAAAAAATTTGATTTTTTACAAACTATTAAAAGATAAAAATAGAATAATTTAATATTTTTGAAATAATAAAAATATGTTAAAAAAAGTGAAGGAAAGTTACTATTCTACAACACAGTCAGGTATGATATACATTAAAATAGTGCCGAGAAAAGTTACACAAAAATTGTTTAAAAACTTCAATCTGATTGAAAATGCTTGTTACTTCCAATTTGGTTATATGGCATTGACAATGAGCATACTGTTTGAATATGATGCAAGATGTTTAATATGATAGGTGGTCCAACTGAACAGCAGACTATTGCAGCCTTATTTTGCATAAATATGATTATACTCAGAGAGATTTCATACCTAAAGAAGCAATCTCAAATTTACAAACATAGAAGCCTTGGTCTCATAGAAACCTATAATTAATTCTGACCAGGATGTGTTTGATGAAATTTAGATCAATAGAGTATGCAGACAATTTCATATCATTGTTTTGAACCAATCTAAATGATATAGATTCATATCTGCATGTATGTTGATTCCAACCTGTATCATCAATCCATTTTGTCTGTAATGTGATCTTTTGCAAACAAACATGGGTTTTTTTTAGTCATTCTCTTGTACCATAAATATATGCTTATTGTCATACTTAAATCTAAATAAGGATTCGTTATTAAATAATTCTTAATTTAAATCATTTTGTATGTGATATTGATGTTCAATGACCTAAGTTCTTTTGCCTATATAGCATCTGATAGTCAATATATTCTATTGGCTTTTATTTACAGAACCCATCTTGAAGCATTGTTTTGGATTGTTTGTCTTGTTGTAAGCATTGTTTGTCTTGTTGTAAGAAATTACTTTTGAAATTGAATAGTGTTGCTTCGATACAATGATGAGCTTTTGGCAGGATGTATTGATCAATATTTGCTTTATAACTACATGAGCAAATGCTAATTGATGTCTCACATTCCTCTTCTAGGAATCGATACCACCAACTTGATATAATGCTCTTTGTCACTCAATTGCATCTGTTAAACTTCTTTGTGTGCTTGTTTGGAAACCATGCTATCATAATATTATCAAGTCACTTTTACTCAAAACAATTGAGGCATTAAAAAAAAAGAAGCTTTGGTGCAATCACAAGTTCTGCATTTATAAGTTTTTGGTATCATAAAAGTAGATTTGTGTATAATTACAACACATTTAAATAATAGATGTTTACCATTTACATTAAATTAGATTAGTAATCAATGCAAAAATTTTTCTAATTTCCTTAAAATTATGTGCTACATTAATTTTTTTAGCAATATATTTGTCAGATAATAAATGTGGCATTTCCTTTTGTAAATAATTAATTAATTGATTGATGATTGAAAAATATTTCTGCCTTGTATTTATAGAAAAGATATATGTGGGTGATTAATTTTAGAGAACATTTTATAACTGCGTAAAAATAATAATCATTCTAAAAATCAAGAACAAAAATTTAATTTACAAGCAGAACACAAGAAATTTATTTCAATTTGCCATAAAATTAATATAAAAATATATTAATTTAATTGTATAAAAGGGACAAAATTATACTAAGATTTCTATAAGAAATAACTACATTAAACATTTAAATTAGCCAAATTAAATTCCACAAAAATATATAATTTGGACTCATATGCAATATTGATGATTTAATTGTATAATAGGAACAAAACTTTTCTACGATTTCTACAAGAAATAACAGCATTAAATATTTAAATTAGCCGAATTAAATTCCACAAACTAGATAATTTAGAGTCATAGTTAATGAAGTAAACACTTAATTTGATATCTTCTCCACACTCTAATAGAGGGACATTAGTGCTGCAAATCACAGTGAAAAATAAATAAATTTATTTCTCTAACTAAACAGACTTTTCAACCAATCATTCAAGACTACTGCATTGCTATAATAAATGTCAAAAAACATAAATGCACACATAAAATAACCTATTAAGTGTGATGATCCAAAATTATAAATTAAAGATAAGATCTTAAAATGCCTGAAAGTTTGCAGTAACTCCAGCTATATTATGTCAGGCATACTATTGCTTTGGGTTGAGTACTGAAAAATAGAACTCAATATCACACATTATGATTACTTTTTACTGTTTTCTTTTCACAAACAAAATCTAAAGACGTGCATTTTAAATATTTTTCATTTTGTTTATATATCTAATATAACTTATCATTGTAAATCTCTTTCATAATTTATGATACAAAAATACTTGTATACATTAGACGTACTGTGCGTATAATCAGTAACTCTGCCAATGAGACTATCAGAGGACTGGTTCTCCAAATTGAGGATTGAGTTTGGGGTTAACGATCCCATCCCTTAAAACAAACTTTGTTATGAAGGAAATTCAAGGCAGATTCTATGGAGACGATTTGGAAAACGCCTTTTGGAAATGAGATTTGCAAAGATTTATGTCAAATTAAGGCACTGCCATTACCATTGCAGTAATTGGAGGAATACGAAATTGATCTAACTGCAATTCAAGAAATTAGATGGACTGGAAATTGAAGTGATTAATAAGAGAAATCACATGATTTTTCATAGCTGTCACCCAGATGCATTAAGCATATAAAACATCTAGTTATGAACTTTGATATGATTATCATTAGACTCTGTGATTAGAATCAGTGGACAGTTTTTTATTATAGTACAATTTGCGTTCATGCATCCACTGAGGACAAGTTAAACAATAAAAAAGAAATCTTCTATGAAGAGTTAGATAGGATCTTTAATGACTTTTTTCTATCATGTTTAATGACTTTTAAACATGATAGAAAATTAACTATAGGAGATGTTAATGCTAAGGTTCAAAAGAAATTCCATCTGTTATAGTCCAACAGTCTACATAATATTACAAATTATAATGGATTGAGATAAATTGATTATGCTGTGTCTCATAATATGATCATTGGGTGAACTTGCTTTTTCTTCAAAAATATTCACAAAGCAACTTGATCAGTTGAGTGCAATAGATCATACACAAATCAAATAGACCAAGTGCTTATTGATACAGGACATTATAATAACTTACTGAATATTCTAACATTTAGAGGTGCTAATACTGAATAATGAATTTTTGGTGACTGTTAAACAAGTATTCATGACAAAAAATAGAAAAGGTATGATATGAAAGGAATTTAACTTTAAAAAACTAAAAGATATTAGAACAAAATATGTTGATAGTGTTGAAACTACACCTGCTAACATACATTCTGAAAATAACTCAGTTGAAATGAAATAAATAGAATGATGCTGAGAGCGTTATCGGTAAGAAAACGATTTCAAATAAGGATTGGTAAGATGATAAGTGTGCTATAGCTGCAAATATTAAAAAATTGCTTGAATGATTCATACGAACAACAGATTTAATGCTGATGAATATAGACAATGCAAAATAGAGAGAAAAAGACCACATAAGAGCAAAATAAAAAAAAAAAAAAAAAAGCTTTTGAAGAAGAAAATATCTGAAAACAATAAATGAAAGCAGAGCTTTCAATAGGGGAATTAACAGAAGTCACATAAATTATAAATTTTAAACAAAGATCTAACCTCCAGGTAAGTAAAAAAAAGTCTAGTTCTGACAAATAAGGTATTCTTAACAGGTGGAATGAACATTTTCTTGAAATATTTAGAAAACATGATCGACTTTGCAGCTCTGAAACTGTTTTTGAAAGCCGAAGTAGTGAAGTACCTCCACCTAAATTTGAAAATAATTGAAATTTCTATAAAAAAAATTAAAAACAATGAAAGAACTGGGCACAACTGCATTTCAGCTGATCTATTGAAATGTCATGGACCAGAACTTCTAAAGCTAATATATATTCCTATTACTGATATCTAATATGCTGAAATACTGCCTTTTGATTGGAATGCAAACATCATAAACCAAAAATATATAAAAAAGCAATACAGTAGATTGTTCTAACTATAAAGATATCAGTTTGTTATGTACCACTATGTAATTTTGTCTAATATCTTATACTAAAGACTTATACAATATATAGACCTTGAAAATGGAAACTATCAATGTGGTTTCCAGAATCAAAAATCTACTAAAGATAAAATTTTTGCACTTAGGCAAATTTTGGTAAAGACCAGAGAATTTAGCATCAAAACACAATCTTTTAATAGACTTCAAAGAAGCTTTCTATAGTATTAGTTGAAAACTGAACTTCAAACACTGCCTAAACTAATTAGACACGTAATTGCAAGTATGTCCAATATTGCTTGCAGAGTCAAATTTTTAGAATCTTAATCAGAAGAAATTATCTATAATGGAGTCAGGAGATGATTCTTAATCCTGTCTTTTTTTCTTTAATGTTGCCTTAGAAAATGTCAGAAGAGATAGGAATCACTATCAGAGAGGCAATATATTTTTAAAATAAAAGCTATATGGATGATAGAAACATCATTACAAGAATTGTTTTCACATTAAAAGGTGCTTTTCTTTCTTTAATGTGCTTTGCTAATAGCATGGGACTTATAAACATTGAAAAGACCAAATACACACCTGTAGCAAGCAATGGTACCTTCTATAAACCTCATCTAGAAATTGATTCTCACAAATTTTAAGTTGTCCAGTTTCACTTATCTTGACTCTATAGTTACTGTTAACAGTTACATAGTCAAGGAGATTCAATATCATTTAATGAAGATAAATAAAGTTTTATATGGACAAAAATTATTTTTAAATTACAAACTATCAAGAAATACAAACTTTTTACTATATAAAACCTTAATTAGACCTATACTTGCTTATAGCTTAAAGATCATGACCTTGACTAAAAGCTGTAGAAAATAAAATAGCCATTTGGGGGGGGGGGGAGAGGAACGCAAGCCATTCTTGATGGGACAGAAGTCAGCAATAATTGGAGAAGATGTAATTTCGAGCTATATAAAATCCATAGATAGCCAGATATTATAAAGTTCATAAAAATAAATCAGATGAACTGGGCAGCTCCTATGTTTAAAATGGATGATGATTCTATGTTAAAAAAAAAAAATTATTTTACATAAACTCTAACAAGCACGAAAAGGAAATCCAGCCTGAGATAGATGGAGTACACAGAGACTGACTTCTTGGATATAAAGAAAAGAAACTGGTGCACAAAAGAAATAGAATGCAGTGGAACAAAATTTAGAAAGGAAGGCATAAGTCTACCCTGGACTGTCTAACCAAATATGATAATGATATATAAGATACTTCCAACTTATTAAGCATATTTGGGGATTTATTTTAAGGACATTTTCACTGGTACAAGAAAAATAATTTGCCAATGAGTAATGTCATTCTATTACTTTTCAAAATTAAAATTATACACATAATATTTTTATTAAAACTAATTTTTTAATTTATAAATTTTTTACAAAATTATATTTTATTTAAAACACTATAATTTCATAAAAAAAATGTATAGTTAAATCAATTATATTTGAGAAAATTTTATTTAGTTTGTAGTTAAAGATTTAGATTTAGTTTTAAATACCATTTCCATAAGCCCAATCATCATTCAGTCTGTGACGCAATTTCTGATAGATTGCAGAAATTGTCTTCATGTTGCTCTTACGCCATTGCCTTCCAAGATACTTTGTTTGCATTTTGAGTAATTTTAGCACATACAATTGCATCATAGCATGCTTCACTTTTAATGCTCGCTTAAGTATAGGTGCAGACTTAAAGACCACAAGCATCTGTAAATATAAAATTAAATACAAATATGAAACACAAAATCATTTAGGCATGAAAATGGTATACTTAGAAAAATGTTTAGCAATTACTTTTTTTTCAAAAAAAAAAAAAAAAAAAAAAAAAAAAAAAACGGATTACAAAGAAATCTAAAAAGATTAATTTACTATCAAAAAAATCTGAGAGAAATATTACTGAATTAATAATAAATAACAATTCTTGTATGGATAATAAAATAGAAAAGTCAAGAAAGTTGAATATTTCATTTGATAGATTTCATTCAAGCCAAAAACCAAAAATGAACATCTTTTTTTTTTTTTTTTTTCCCTTCCTTTTTTTAGTAAAATTAAATTTATTGGTGCAGTTGATTTAATAGTGCAGAAAATTAATTTAAGAATAAGAAAAAGTATAAGTCATAAAATATTGAAAATAATTTATTTCAGAACATCAAGTATTTTAATCTGAAGTACTAAGTTACTAAATTTTTTTAGTTAATATTTTGTTTATTTGGGTAACCAAATCAATTAAGAATAATTATAATTTTTTTTAATTTGTCAGATTAATAATTTTATTTAGAATAGAATTTACGATTTAAAAGTCCCAAATTTTGCTTACAGATATGAATTAAGCATTTTGATGCATAGAATTTACCATACATCAAATTATATGAAATTAATAATAAGAGTTACGATTTATATATATATATATATATATATATATATATATATATATATATATATAAACATCTGCATTCTTTGGGAAAAAAACACCCATGACTAGAAAATAAGTCCAACAAAATAATAAGATCTACATGAGTATATTGAACAAATTCAATGTTATTGAAAAACAATGAAGGAAGGATTTAGATTTATGAACTTGGTTCATCTTAATGAATTAAAATAGTTATCTTTTAAATTAAAAAATAATATGTTGGTAAAATAGTGTAATAATTGTGATTACAATTAAATAAAAAGTTCCTATTTTACATAAATGTGTTTCATAAAACATACCATTATTCGAGAATGTTTCCATTTTGTCAATTTATTCAAAAGTCTGAGTAAGTTAATGCATGAAAATAAATTTCTCCAACAATAAGGTAGTTGATCTCCCATTTCCTTTAAAAAAAAGTTGCACTTAAAAACCAGATTTTAATTACAATTGATGTAATGAATACAAATAATAATTTGATGTAATGGGAAAATAAAAGAATAAATTACCAATGTTTCTTCAGTAAGTTCTGGTTGTTCTCCAATCACACAGGCTGGAAAGTCAATTACTGAAATACTGTAAATATATAATAAATAAAACAATTTATAACCTTACAATAATTGTTATAAATAATAACTAAAAATAATAGTCTAATACAAAAGTATTTTACTCTTCATATTTTATGAACTCACTCTTCATTATTACTGAACAGGCAAAAATAGCCTATTTAGTAATATAAAATATACAAACAAACTATAATCTAAAATGAATATACAAGCACATGAATTTCACACCTATAATAGTAGCTGAATCCACAAACTGATATAAAATTAAAATAAGAAAGTAAATAAATAAAAAAGATTAATTTAACAATTTATGCTTACTTATTTTATGAAATCAAATAATTTTGTTTTTAAGTCTACTCTATAAATTTTTTGATAACATATTTTAATCATGATATGACACGTATATAAAATACATTTTTACAATAAATGTAATAAAATTACATCAGAAGATATCTGATAAATGCTAGCAAAAAAATTAAATAAGTTACATTAATATGTTTGATAGTCACTTGAGCATTAGAAAACTAGGATAATGAGAATATTTAACGTTACCATATAAGGAATTATGTACTTACGTATTTTTCGCTCCAACATAAGACATTATATTTTGATTGAAAAATTTGAGAACCAGAGGTATACAGTTAGCAAACATCAATTGTTGGGAAACATATTCAAATTGTAACACATGATTGATTTTCAGATGTTTTAGAAGAAGTAAAATAATAGCAGATATTGCCTTCACAATAATTTCTTTATGTCTGTTAACATCAATTCCTAGTTTCAGTGATTGAATTACTGTCATTCTAAGGAAGAAAATAAGAATATGTTTTATCTTCAAACACAAAATTTAATAACAAGAGTGAAATAAATAACATATTTTTAAGAAAAATTCTTTTACGAAATTATAATGCACATGTTTATACAGAATATATAAAATAAAACAAAACAATAACAAATGTAATTAATAACATACGGCATTTCTTCGGGTAAAACATCTGCCATTATGTTTATTGATTCTGTCTTAGCTTTAGATGTTGGAGCCGCAGCAAGTAG